>WOGN01007957.1:0-10979 GCA_015342105.1 Leptinotarsa texana | reverse complement strand
ACGTATAGAAACTTACTGTTTACATAAGCCATTAGATCGGCATTGTGCGGGAGTATATCCATTTTTGGTTTGAGATTAAAATATTGTGAAGTTTCTTCCTTTATACGAGGATGTTCCGTTTGCCATAATTCCATAATACATACATTTTGCCAAATGTATACAACTGTCTATTTCAATGACCCTATCATACAAGCACAGAATAAGAATGCGCAAAACAAACAAAAAACATAGAGCAATTGTTCTTGAACATCTATTCTAAACAGTGTTTCAAATCCTGGCTATCTTGAATAACATATTTCTTGATTGGAGGCCAAGGCAATTCAATTTCTGACAAAATGTCCTTTATATGTGATTCTACCTACCCATTTCTACGGTAGATCATCGTCACGATATTCAATATCGAGATCCTAGATCATCGCGCGATATTCCCTTATTAAACCTTCCCTCCTTCTCTCGCGCCCTCCTTTTTCGGCATTCCTGACTTCTAATCTCATGCCCTATTGGCATAATCTTCCACGTTATACATCTACTATGTTCGGTAAATTTAGGAACTGTCCTTATCGAATAACTCCAATTTCACGTAATCCGTGAACAGTAAAGAGGTGAAAATACTATCATATTTCTCTTGCCACCCCTATATGTCGAAAAACCCTTGTCGACCCTTTCCACCGAGGCCCAGCGGTTGAGATTTCTCAAGGTCACCAAAACGTGAATTTACCAAATTTTTTTCTGGTTTTAGCCAGGGAACGATTATCGTACCCAGTGAGATTATAGTCTCCACCTGACTGAAACTTGATAATTAATACGATGACTCAGGTACATCCTGTGTCCTGGTACATCTCAACATGGCGTTTCGAAAAGCCGAAATTCAATTCCACAAGACGTAATTGAATTTCTAATTCTTGTTCCCCGACAAATGTGAACAATTTTCCCGGTGAACAGGGATGGCTGCCCATCAACCCAAGGTGTGTCAAAACCCGCTTCATAAGAGATCTAGTACCTGTTACGGCCGATACCCCGCCCCACTGGATCTAAAATATTATTTGTATCCATTTATCTTTTCCCGAACAGACACGTGAACGGAACTGTTTTTATAAACTCGCTCCATTTTTATTTCTGAAATATAGTCCTCATATTATCATCCCTTAAGAAGTTTGTTCTAACTTGAACTGAATCAAATTCTACCCCCTTAATATCGCTTTATTATTCTTGAATCTACTTTAATCCCGCAATTGTTTTTTTAAAGTACATTCCCCAATTCAATTATTTATTATCGTGATCTTGTTCATCTACTATATTTCAGCCGAGAAAAATACCATAGACAATTCTTATCTATTTATACCCCTTAGACCCGTACAAACAATTATTTTCCCGATGTACTCGCAAGTGAAAGATATAAAAGATCAATGGGCAATATCTAGAGAGGATTCTTCTATTATTATTATCATTATCATCATTATTATTATTGTTATTGACTTATGGGACTCACTACTAGCTTTAAATGAGAACTATGTCTGAATTCCGCCTCTAAGGAACAAAACAACTCCTTGCTTCTCCCTGGTAAACGGAGTGAAAATAGATGGATTGGAATCAGCTAGCGCTGCCCTTCTAGAAAATCCGGAGCCTCTCGTCATCGCAACGTGGGAAGACGGTAAATCGATGCGGTGGGAGGAGTGGTATCTGTTTTGGTGGACTTTTACCCCGATGGTCCATCCTTTCACCGGCAGATGAATTCTCTTGCCCCCTCTGCAGAGCATGAGTCCTACAGAGCTCTAACAACCTCTACCACCGTATCGTGTGCGATGGAAATAAACGATACGACGGGAGAAATAGTATCCGTTCAGTGGGACTCCTACCCCCCACGGTCGAGACTTACCGGCAGTAGTATTCGAGCGCCCCTATTTGCAGAGCGTCACTCCTTCTTTGGCTTACGGTATGTACCAATGTGGTGGTCTCCTTTCTCTGGTGTTTCTCCGTAACGGCACGGGTTCATCTAGAATTGATTCCTCCTCTTCTCCGCTGTCACTAGCGCTATCCTGTTCTAAGGTCTCTCCTAACTCTCTTGGGATGTATTGAGGCATCATCACTGGTTTCCATTGATGTCTCTTTTTCCGTGTACTTTCTTCCAATTCTTCATCGTCGACGTCCTCATCGCTTCCTTCCTCGAGATCCGGTTTCTCGTCTCGTTTCGGTTTTGCCCTTGGATCTGCCTTTCGACTATCCCTTCTGGGTCGGTCGTCCATGTCTCTAGAGTGGTAGGGTTTCAACCTGTTCACATGTACCGTTTTTTCTTCTTGTCCTTCGCGTTTTCTCAGTTTGCATGTTACTGCCATCGTCATCTCCGTTATTTTGTATGGACCCTCATAGGCAGGCGAGAGTTTCTTTCATATTCCTGGTTTCACTGATTTAATTTTTACTAACACGTAATCCCCTACTCTGAATGGGTGCTCTGCGGTCTTTCGGTTATACTTCTCGTTTCTTATCCTTTTTGTTTTTTCGGTGTTCGCAAATACTCTATTATATACCTGCCTTATTCTTCATAACAATTCCGATGCATAGTCCTCATCATAATTGTATCTCAGACTCCCCGATTGTATAAAACTGTCTACTGGTAACGTCTTTTCTCTTCCATGTAACAGGAAAAAGGGACTATATCCTGTGGTGCTATGTGGGACTCCCCGGTAGGCCATTAGTACAAATGGTAACCAGTCATCCCAATCTCTCTGATTATTACTTATGTAATGGGACAGCATATCTTTCATCACTCTGTGCATTCGTTCAATTTGCCCATTGGTAGTTGGTGCATAGCTGGCAGTTTGACTCTTTTTGATTTTTAGGATTCTGCACACTTCCTGAAATAGCTGTGACATAAAGTTGGTGCCTCGGTCCATAAGTAACCTCTTAGGAGTTCCATGAAGCGTTATTATATTTTCCACAAACGCTCGGGCAACTGTGTCTGCTTTCTGATCAGGTAGTGGAATCGCTTCTACATACTTAGTGAAATAGTCTTGAAAAGTCAATATGTAACGGTTTCCCTTATTTTAGGTAACCATCGGTCCTACTATATCCATTGACGTTAATTCCCAGGACTCCACCGTTGGTGTAAACATTTGTAATGGAGCTTTCTTCTGATGCGGGGAAGATTTCCTCTTATTACAGGCGTCGCTGGTAGTGCAACACTTAATAACATCGGTCCTCATATTTGGCCAGTAGAATCCCCGTTTTATACTGGCTAGTGTTTTCTGTTGTTTCGGATAACCAGCAAATGGCGCGTCGTGAAAGTCCTCCAATACTTTCCTAACATATTTCCTAGGTACAATTAGCTTATCCCCATCCTCTTCTACGTGATCAGCCCATCTTTTGACCTATAGTAAAGTGTATTTTCTCCTATCATGTCACTCTGTCTCTCTATCTCTTGGCAAAATTCGTCCTCAGTTTGTTCTTTCTTCAACTCTTCTCGGTCCCATTCTGGCACTAACAGATCCTCGAAGCTCTTCTACAACTCCAATGGTTGCTACTTGCTCAGCCAGTTCGTAGATGTAAATTTCGATATTAGTATTATGGAATAAAAATTCAATCATTCCCAAGACGGTGTCCCAGTCTAATTTATCCAAACCGTTCCCAATACGCGGCAGCGCCAAATGAATATCTTTATTCCTATCACAACAATTTCTCAATTCTCTCAAAGCATTCCACATGCTTCGATACGAAGGTTTGCCCCAATACTGAGCTTTCGTTACTAGGTGATATATATCACGTTCTGGTAGTCTTAGTTCTGCGACTTCTCCGACGTTTCTTTCTTGTTTCACCAATGTTTCTTCTGCTCCTTAAATTCCCTTGAATTGACGCGCGATTCCGTCTCTCATTGCAAAATCCCGAGAGACACAGTGGGCTAAGGCCCACTCCTCCGGGGCGGAAAATAAATTTCCAACTTTCATCTTCAGCTTCGTCATTTTTGAAATTTGATGTATCTTCCTTTATTCCTCGTACTCTTCGAACTCTGCCTCAATGTAATGATCCCCCCGATCGTGCATACGGCTTAACGCGTCAGCGTTGCCATGCAGTTTACCCTTGCGATGAATTATCGTGAAATCATATTCGCCCAAGGTCAGAGCCCATCTAGCCAGTCTAGAGCCAGGGTCTCTAATCGTTAACATCCACTTCAATGGTCGGTGGTCTGTTATAACAGTGAACTTATTACCATACAAATAACACCTGGAGGTTTGTATTCCAAAAATCACCCCCAACAATTCTTTTTAAGTAGTAGAATAATTCAATTCGGCTTTCTTTAGATTTCTGCTCGCGTATGCTACTGGTCTCTCGTGTCCTTCCCTTAACTAATAAATGGTTGGGAAAAATCCGGAAAAATCAGGACCATATCCGATGTCAATATACTCTTCAGTTTTTCGATGGCCTGTAGAACTTCTGGTGTTAATTCAAACTCCACCTCTTTTTTCGTTAAATGCGTTAACGGTGCCATCAACTCTGCTGCATTTGGTATGAACCGTCGGTACCAGTTTACAATTCCTAAAAACGAACGTACTCCTTTTACGTTCTTTGGGATCGGGAACTTGTGGATTGCGTCGATCTTCTCTGGGTACAAGAGTACTCCATTCTGAGTTATCGTGTGTCCCAAATACTTTACTTTGTCCAGTAGAAAGTTACATTTCTTTGGTTTCAGTTTCACGTCCACAGCTCTTAGGCGCTCAAAGACCTTTCTCAGCCTTTCTATATGATCATCGACTTCTGCATTGAAAATAATAATGTAATCCAAATATACCATACATATTTCCCCGGTAAGTCCAGTTAAAGTAATATTCATAAATCTCTGAAATGTCGATGGCGCGTTAACCAAGCCAAACGGCATTTCCAGGTACTCGTAATGTCCTTGGAATGTGGTGAATCCCGTTAGAGGAATATCTTTCTCCTCCATATCAATTTGATGATACGCTTCTGCCACGTCAATGACTGAAAAAAGTGCGTTGCTCCCTGGGGTATATTCTTGGATCAGGTCCGAAATATTTGATAGCGGATAATATTCTTTTTTAGTTACACTATTAAGTCCTCTATAGTCGATACACATCCTCACTTTTTCATCCCCGTTTGGTAATTTTTTCGTCACCAGTACCACTGGTGCTGACCAAGGGCTGAACGATGGGCGGATCACCCCTGCTTCTAATAATCTACCTATTTCCTTCTGCAAAACCTCGCGCTGCTGATAAGGTATCCCATATGGTGCCTTACATATGGGTTGCGCGGCCGCTTCTAAAGTGATACTGTGCTTAACCTTAGTGGTGCTAGTAATCGTATCGTTTTCTTCCAAAAATAAATCCTGATATTCCCGTATTGACTGTCGTAGTTTCCCTCCTGAATCTTGGTCTAGGTGTTTCAATTCAAACCCAACATCACTCCAATCATCTTTCTTCAAATTAATTTGGCCAATTGCCAGCTTTACAGTGGGTAGTTCCCTTGCGTTCACTTCTCCTATCATTGCTCTGGCAATTTTTCGCTTCTTTTCCAACGTAATCTCTTTATAAGATACGTTTACCATTCTGACCCATAACCGTGCTGAATTTTCCATCACGGCGTTTGCAACGTAGAGGCTGTTGATCTTCAGGTCAATGGCTTCACAAACTGAAACTTGTCCTTCGATAGGTTTGGCCAAAATGGCTGCCACCATAGTCTGACCGCGGCCTTTCACATCTACTTTTTCTTCCAGAATTATATTAGATTTCCATCTCTTGCGTTGAGGCGCTACTGGCTCTATGGTTCTATTTTCTCCGTCCATTAGTTCTGCATCTGCAACTACGGGCTGTCCTCTATCTTCATTTCAGCGTTGATCAATTGTTTTGGTTCCTTTTCCTTTCGCTCGAAAACTGAATTTGTTGTCAATGGTTCCGTCATCTGTACACCTTCTGGCAAAGCCTTTGTTGCTGTTTGTGCCCCACTTATTCTATTCTCACGTTCTATTAGCAATTTCGTCGGATTCATTATCGCAACTGCCTCTTCTCCTATTGTACGTAATAAGCTCTGTACTTCCTCCAACTGTTTATTCTTCTGTTTTAGCTGGATGTCCAAATCAGTTAAGGCTCGATTTTTCTCTTCTATTTGTCTGCTCTTGTCTTCTACAGCTCGTCTCTGACTTTCGAACTGTTCTTCTACTTTTTCTTCCATTGTCAGTTTTGAAACGGCCCGACTCTTCTCCAGAACGATGCCCTTAGTGGATTCATTCACCACCTCAATCCAGAGTCGTACAGTATTATCTGTATCTGCGTTAGCTACGCGTACTCCCTTCATTCCAAGAACGATTGGCTCGCAGCTTGCACCTCTTCCTGTCTTTGCCAAAATGACGGGTACCATGGTCTCGTACCGGCCTGGCACAACTACTTCTTGTTCCAACAATACCTGGACATCCAATTTGTCTTGGGGGTTTCTCCTTGGGTCCATACGCCGGCCCATTTCGTTTATTCCTTTCTTCTTCCCACTAGTTGCTTCCTCAGCATTATTCTTTTTCAATCACATTTTCACATTATTATTTTCTCCTCCTTGTATCTGGCCTATCATGACTTCCTTACTATTCTCAGTGACTTCTTGATTCCTAATTACTTTTGTCCTGATGGGGGTTTCCTTGGCTTCACATGTCGTTGTGACTTCCAATTCCTGTTTCATTTTCTTGACCCCGTATTCTCCTAGCTTATCTACTATTCTCTTGGCCACGCTTTTTCTTATGTTATCTACTAATTTGTGACTTTCATTCCTCCCCGCTTTTGGTGTCTTCCATTGCGTTTTGAATGCCTCTTTCTTGCGGCTGCTTTCAGTCGGTTGAATACTTCTTC
Source organism: Leptinotarsa texana (assembly GCA_015342105.1). Classification (NCBI taxonomy): domain Eukaryota; kingdom Metazoa; phylum Arthropoda; class Insecta; order Coleoptera; family Chrysomelidae; genus Leptinotarsa; species Leptinotarsa texana. The sequence continues at coordinate 4,143 of WOGN01007957.1, read as the reverse complement.
TTCAATTTTCAAAAAATCTTCCCACCATTCCTAACCAATTTTTCCATTCAAATTTCGAAGTTTTTGGGTCTCTTCCATCTCTGCTCCACATTCCTCTTCTTTCTTTGATGTATCCTGGGCATCTCCAATTTCTTGACGCTGTCTTCTCTGGAATCTTCATATGCTCTCTCCTGTACGGAGCGTCCGTAATTTTTCCGATCCTCTTCTCGCCAAATTGATTTCCTAACATTTCTTCTTCGTGTGAGAGAAATCTCACTAGTGTCGACAGAAAAATCTCTTCCTAAAATTATGTGAGCATTCCCCATAGTTTCGTCCTCACATACTATTGCTGTCCATTTTCTGCACCATTGCTTGTTTTCCGTTTCGATCCAAAGATATGTAGATCTCCATGTTTTGAGAAAATGGCTGATACACTTGTAAGATGGTAATGTTCAGCCCCTCGTTTATCAATTTCTTCTCCCTTGACTAGCCCTCGCTTCACTAGGGTCACAGCAGCTCCCGTGTCTACGAGGCAGTTTCCCCGTTTTCCAGTTATCGTCATGCGTACTAAATGCGGTATATGCTTTCCCGATTCTATTGTCACCTCCGGTATGACCATCACCCATTGTCCTTTTCTTGTTTTCCCCTTCGTTTCATTGTCTTCCCTCAACAAATGATCTTTTGTAATGTTCTGCCATCCTTTCTGTTTACGGCCTCCGTCCTGGCAGAAAGAGTTTAAATTCTTTTTGCGTGAGTTTTCTGAAACGGGCCCCTGTCTTGGTATCCCCGAAACTGGTTCTTGTTTAGGTAGCGCCCCCAGAAGGTCTCCATTCTCTGGGATTCCGAGTCTCCGTGCGTGAAACTCTATCTCGACCATTATTTTCTGTTTTTCCGAATTGTGGTATAATGTTAGTTCCTCTCGTGTTGATATCCGCTTTCCAGCATTCCATGGCCCAGTGACCTTCTCGATGACATACAAAGCATGCCGTATTCCGCGGAGGATTATTCCTGATTCCGGACCTGCATTCCCTTGCCCAATGTCCATTTAGTCCACAATTATAACATCCTGGTGAATTTCTTGGCGAAAGGAATTTCCTAGGCCCCGTATTTGTTGAACGTTCCTTATCGTAAATGTCCCGCTTCCTTAGCGGCGTTCCTTCAATTTCATTTTCCACTCCTGAAATTTTCAAGTTGCTGTTCCTTCCCTGTAACATAAGTATCGTCGTTTCCTGGAGTTTAACCAGTCGTTCTGCTTTTTATGAGTCCAAATCAGGTTCTTGTAGCAGTAAAATCCCAGTATCCTTCATTAAATACTTCCTTAATCCCATTTTAAATTGACTCAGTATTAAATCTTCATTCTTTTTTTTTTCATTCCCGCCTCTTGTTTGGTAGTAGCCCCTTGCAAATCTTCTTTTAGTAAATTAGCCCCCAAAATCCGTAACCGCGTACAAAAAGATGAGACATCCTCATCATGTCGCTGATAACACCTGCTTAGATTATATTGGCTTTCCCTCGGTAGCCTAAAAGGTGCGAATTTGGAGAGCATCCGCGATTTTAATTCAAAAAAAGTTAATGTGTCCAAATCCGGTTCGGACTTGAAAAAATTATAGGCTTTGCCAATCAGTTTGAATTTAAACAACTTTAAAGTTTGGTCTTCCGACCACTCGTCTAGCTTTACTCGCATCTCGAGTTTGTCGAAATATTTTTCGGCGTTCTTTCCCGAAAAATCTTCCAGAGTAGTCGCTATCATTCCTAGCGAGTACATGGCGGGTGCCCTTGCCATGATAGGTGACATATTCATATTTGGATCGTTAGTAGTATTTTGAGAGGTGTTCACCATTTTATTCAAAATAAAAATATACCTATGCAACACAATACACAAAATTCAACAAAAAAAATCTCCTACCTTTGTGGCTTTTGCGTCGCCTGAAATACAGCCTGAACTAATTTTCTGTGTTCTTAAATGCAATTGAAACTTCTACTTGATCTTCACTTCCTTTTAGACAGCAATGACTTTTAACAAATGTTATATTCCCAATTCTTTATACTGTATTTATATATAAAAGAAAAAAAATCATCAAGTTTAACATATCTTATTATAGTTTACCTAATTTTCACCCAATAGTCTTATAAGACCTTCTCAAAAACTTATTTACCAACTTATCCTTTCAATATTTACTCCCGAACTTACTAAAATAAAAAAAATCAAGAACTCTCCGAACTCATTCAAATTTAACTTTGCGTCTCATGTAGTTTTGACCCATCAACCGATATAACCCAAGAAAAATAAAATAAAATAATTAAAACAACCAAACTAAATAAATGGACCCCAGAAAATTACTTTATTTAACTCCCCTGTATATTGAATACATTAACTCAACTCTAAACCACAACGTAAACATTCAATGACTCCCTCTGTATGTACTTTTTACTAACAGTAAACTGACGAACACCATCAAAAAGTTGTATTTATGTCACCCAGTACCTTGTTAACTTTTTACTAGAAAACCATAATGTATCTAGACTATTCCAACAATTCTGTGAGAACAAATCTAATTCCCAGTAACCTCGTCTAAATTAGAACAATGTATATTTTATTCAGCTTCACTCTATATTTTCCTCAATTCAAAACTATTTCATTCAAACAAAATGAATTTCATTCGCCGTTGCTGTCAGGAATTTTAATTCAACTTTAATATATTTAAAGCCCCACAGAGCTTTCTATCTTCTAACTTTCTTTCACCGACTTTATTAAACTACTTTTAAGCCTATCATCATACCCAGATACTTTAACAAAAGTTATCAGTGCCCTCTCAACTTTTTCAACTTTAAACCCAACTTATATCTCTTCCCCTGTATACTTTATATAGCAAAACAAAAATAAAAATTATTTTTCCCTGATGCTTTAGCGGATACACCCAGTATATATTCTCAACCCACTAATATTGACTGACTACTGCTTTATTTCCTTCTCAAATGAATTCAAATCAACGTAACTAATAATTCTGTCTACTCTGTGAGACCTTTAATTTTCTATCACTTCAGGCTGTCCACATATAAACAAAAACTTCACGTCAACGCTATCAACTCAATTCATTTCTTCCTAATACTTATAATAAGTGTCCATAAATTTCAGTATTTAAAATCGCCTTGTCCTATTTGATAACTTTAAAACAATACATAAATTCTTACTGCTCAAATAATTCTTTTGAATCTCGGCAACTCAGTGTAATTAAGTTTCTAGCAGAGACAATCTCTGCTTATCCCACCGCTGTCACCAAATGTAATACCTGGGGTGTTATTCCAGACTATCACTGCATTTAGTATCAAAAATAATTATTTAATTTCCAAAGCCCTCCTATAATGAATAATAAACAAAAATTAGATAACTCGTTGTCAGCTCGAAACACATTAAATTGTATTGCCTGTTAAAGTAGGCTTCAACCTTATACTTGAAATTCTATCTTGACCAAAATAAAAAAAATAACTTTCTACAGGCTTGCCTGGCCGCCGTACTAATATTGACTATCTATCAATTATTTATTAACGAGAGTTTTACACCAAAACGAAAAAAGTGGTATAATTTCCTCGTCTTTCTTTTCAACATCAATGCCTCAAAATAACCAATAACACGAAAATAATATTCAAAGTGACAACCTCTCTCAATAAGACAATATGGGTGTTAGTATAATTCAAAATTGACTCACGATACTCCGTTTATCCAGGTGTATTCAATTATCCTAGCTGCGCCCGTGGTCTGTCCGTCCTGTCTAGTCCTGATTCTGTAATCCTGGCTAATGCAACAAACAAAACACCAAGTTTTATTTACCTAACCGGCCTAACACCACTATACGGCAAGATTCACTCCGTCGCCTCCAGTTCATCTAGAAATCACCATTTCTAACTATTTCTCGCTAAGTACCCTGTATCGCCCGTAGTCCCGCTAATTACCCTTTTTCCTTCGCGTCTTCTAATGCACGTCCCGCTAGCTACTCGTCTCCCGCTGACCACCGTGTTCCCCTTACTACTGTCCAAGTTCCCTTTTTTTCGCGGTCTCCCGCAAAATCCTCAGTACCCCCAGTACCGTCTTCAACAAAAAAAATCCACCCCCTTAACTTCCCGTGATTGGTCATTCCCTACGGTCTTGCTAGATTATTTCCCATT
>WOGN01007956.1:0-11544 GCA_015342105.1 Leptinotarsa texana | reverse complement strand
ACAGCAATAGTAACAACAATTAGGTAATCATTGGCTGTCGCGGGTCAGATTGATGACAGTAAATCATTGGCTGTCGCGGGCCTGATTGATGATACTGGCCGGCCGGATTTGGCCCGCAGGCCTTAGTTTGGAGACCCCTGCATAGACCATAACTTATTAAGACTTAAACTAGAAGCTATGGAAGTTCGTGGTGTTGCTCTAGACTAGGCAACTTCCTACTTGGACAATCGGAAACAAACTGTAGTATTAGATTTCATAAAATCAAAGACAAGAGAAAGTTATCATAATGGTGTACCTCAAGGCTTCATTTTGGGGCCTCTTTTGTATATAATATTCACGAGTGACATAGAAAACACCTATGTTGTTGCAGATCAAATAATTCTCTATGCAGATGATACGAATATTTTAATGTCCAGAACAAATAATGAACAACTAGTAAAGAATGGAAATAAGGTATCAAAGGAAATCAGTGACTATTGTAGTAAAAATGGACTAGCACTAAACACTGCTAAGACCTATCATACTCGATTCTTACTAAAAAAATATGCAAAGCAAAGAGATTATGAAGTTCTTAGGGATTGTGCTTAATAGGAAAATTTCATGGGAAAACCATATCACCCCTTTATGTTTGAAACTCAGCACAATCACATTCACTTTCAGGAATTTAAGGGATACATTATCAGCTGAAGTACTGAGAATTATTTATTACGGATTGGCAGTCAGTTATGCAATATGGGATAATATTTTGGGGATCCTCAATTCACATACTAGATGCTTCTCGTTCACAAAAAAAAATCATCAGAGTTATGCACAACACTCGCATTTCAGAATCTTTTAAGCCACTATTCTAAAATTCTGAAATACTAACGCTACCCTTCCTCTACATCTTGAACCTGATAGTGCTTATGAAGGACAATGAAAATACATCTCTGAAGAATGACCAAATACATGCACATTATACAAAGAATAAGGAAAATATTCATCTGCCCTTTTCCTGGCTTCTCCTTGGTCAAAATTCCCCAAAATATGCTGGTGTAAAATGTTTCAATAAGATAAAAATCTGATAGATATGAGCGGTAGCAAGTCAACAAATTTGCAATACTCAACACTGACAAGAAATGTTTTTTGTAAAAAGTACCTTGCTATGACACTCTTCCTGAAGCTGTTTGTATTCCGTTGTGGACAGCGTACTCACTGTATTGGCATTGCTCATTTCTCTGAAAGAATCCAGTTCTGAAGTCAGCACAGCTATCATGCTGTCTTTAATTGCTACCAGTTCCTCAAAATCTCTGACACGTTTCTCCAGCTCGTTACCATTTCGGACCAGTCCAAAGTTACTAGCATACAGATTCTTTTCGTCCACGCTTACGTCGTTTTCACGTCTAAAATTTAACAAAGCTTTATCATCCAAGTCAAGGTTTGCAAAAATATTCAGGCTTTCTTCCTTGGAGCTGCTGCAGGTAGTGTCCTTGTCAGAATGAATTTCATCATTTTGGAGGATTTCGTCTAATATGCTGAGCACGTTATCACCAAGTTCTAGGTTTTTCAGGTAATTTAAACTTATGATACTGTTGTCGCTGCAGGCACTGTTATCTAACGGATTAGGGGGCTGTTGTGAAGTATGAACGAGTTCGTCATCGGGCACGTGGGGAAATATATTAGGCCTGTTGGTAATTTCTATTTCCTGGTAAGATCGATCATTTTCGATGCTGTCGCTGTTAGAGGTTAAGTGTTCTGATATGTCTTCGGATTTTTCATCATTTTTATTATCCTCGAGTATAGGCGGTGTCAAAGACAACGACAGTGAGTCATCAGACTCTGCCTGGGCCTTTTCTGGAGGCGTCGTCTGGAAGAAAGAATTATTTTTAGAACATGTACAAAATCTGATACTAAAATTATACACACATAACCAGCATTTTCTTCAGGATCTGATTTTGTGCTCTTTTCGTCATTCATTTTTGTAGAACAAATTAGCACAACATCAAAGACAAAATCGTTGAAAAAAATAACATTTTATAGTTCAATAAATACAACTTTTGAATTACAACAATTTGAAAATAAATTGAATCACAGAATAGTGTGAACCACGGATAATTTATTTCAGTGTTCCGTGGAATCAAGGAAAACACATTAACATAGCGCAGAAGTGAAGAATTTGACCATTTGAAATACGCCTCTGGGCATGATAACTACATTGATAATAAATTTTATCGACTGAATCTTATTGCTTAAAATTACTTCCACAATTTGAAATAAAATCAATTTCAGTGTGCGGGAAATGAATGTTCTGTAATTTCCAATAAAACAACAAGACATGACTATTTGTATTTTACGTGTCATAACAGAGAAAACAATCCAGTATTGTTTCCAATAACTTTGAAAGTAACCAAGTAAGGTACTTTTTGAATATTTATTTTCCTTCCTTTTGCCGTCCTTCTGCAGTTTCATTCAACTATCAATCGCAGATGTCCGCAGAAGTACTTTTGTATTCGATATTTTCGTATCTACTCATCCTGATATAGTTCTGGTATAGACTCAACCTCTAACGGAAGGTTCGAAATAGATGAACATTTCAGCGTAGCAAACCACTATTATACTATTCATGCAGTCATTGTACTGTACACTGTGGTTCTGGCGTTGAATTTGGTCATAATTACGCCTTGGTCAAAGACGAAACGGACTGGTTTAAGTTTGAACATAGTCGTGTCACGAAGTGTTCTGGGGATGCATTGAATTTATTGGAGCCTTTGGAGATCCTACATTTTGTTTTATAAGAGAGAGGACATTGTTATATCAAGATCTGCAGATGATGTGGTGCTGCAGGTACCTCCAGGTTTTACTGCAGCTAAAAAAGCAAATGTGCCACTGGAATCAATGAAGTCGCCCCGAAGCGCCAATTAATTTTTATTGTTGTTTTTATTTTATTTTTGTCGTTGTTTTGATAAAATAAATGTTGTATATAATTTAATGACTACTGTCACATTAACCACTGTCGCGGTTAAGTGGAAGAACAGGTTATTTTTATAGCCCTCAAATGAAAATAAACTGAACTTCGCCTTTTAGTTACAGTACTATAAACTGTTAATTACCTGATATTGGAAATAATAAAAAGGAATTATTATTATTCAAAGGTGATTTAATGAGTCGATACAGTATGGAGTATGGTCAATACTGCATGGACCATACATACATACATAGGTATGTTATATGTGGACGTCACGTTTTGAGTAAAAAAAAATGGTCAGTTTACTTATGAGCAATGTCGGAGAACAGTGGGATGCTCATGGGGTCTTTCACCTCGGGTGGTCACCTGGATCTACACTGCAATAATAAGACCTATGTTAACGTACGGAGCCATTGCATGGGGACCGAAAGTTATACAAGCAACGGCTATCCAAAAATTATATCAAATACAGCGATTATGATTACGGGTCTGACCCCTCTGAACCTGTACGTTGAGAAGGTTGCGTTAATGGCGTTATGATTGCGCACGGCTGGTGTAACCCCTCGAAGTAGGAATGGTTCAATGGGGAAGCAAACTATCAATCTATTATACATAGAGGGCGCTAAGTGTTCATCAAAATATACATTGGGTATATGGGTACATTTGTGATTTTTCGTTTTTATCCAAAGAAATGGGTCGTTGTGCTTCTTTCGGGTGCAACAAAATAGGAGTTTATAAGTTTCCTAAAAATACTGTTATCAGAAGAAAGGGGAAAAAATCTTTGAGGATAGTAAAGTTCAAATGTGAATTTTACTATTTAGGACTTTCATTGTCTAATATGTAAAATGATTTGAAATCCCCGAAACCACTGAAAAACAAAAATTGAAAATAAATAGCTGAAGATAACAATAATATTAAGCATAAATTACCTGAAATGAAATAATAGTGAAATAAAATACAAGTAAAATTAAAACGATTAAACAAAAAATAAAGAAGAAATACAAATAAATATAAATAAAAAAGTTAAAAGATTTCAAGCAACGTTAGTTCACGAAGTTTCAATTGTTAGTATCTACAATCATCTTCAGGTGATGACTGGACTGATTCTTCCAAGAGATGACTATTTATGGGTCATTTGAGTATTTTCACTTAACCCCACTTTCCATTTTTCCGGTTCACTGGTTCAGTGGGAGATGACCGTTTGGCAGGAGTTGGCCATTTTTCGCTTGATGATGGGTTTCCATATGTTGCGTATCTCTACGCTAGCTTGGCTGAATACGTTGTTGGATAGCATGTATGCGGCTTCCTTGAATTTTTTCTCATAAACCAATGTTCCTCTCTGTGTATGATCTCAGCTTGGGACCACTCGATGTTGTGTTGATGGGTCCAAATATTGTCTGCTATTCCTGATTTGCTGGTTTCTCCTCGCTAGGTGTGTTTCTTGTGCTCGACAATAAGAACATTTAACGGCCTCTTAGTTTCACCAATACAGGATTTTCCGCACTCACAGGCGATTCGGTAAATGCAGTTCTTGGAATCGCAGTTTGGTGGCCTGGTTTTCGCAGGCTGCTACGGATAGTGTTATCAGATCTGAAGCAGGTTCTGATGTTGTTCTTGGAACCAATTCTTCTTATCCTCTCCGATAATCGTCTGATGTAGGGAAGCGCAAGCACTGGTTGTGACGGCATTTTTGATGATGCCTAGTTCCTTCTCGAGATCTTCCTTCGTATCACAGAGCCCGAAAGCACGGTCTAATAGAATCTTGATGACCGTGCTTTCATTGATTACTAGTGGAAAAAACAAATTAATATGTGTTTTTTATTAATATATTTCTTGGGAGCAAAATGTATGCAAAAAACTGCCTTTATAATGAGAGAATTGCTCAAATATGCAAAATTATGAACCATTCCACTAGATCAGCTTCCTTCCCTCCCAGGGTTGCTCCTCTTCTTTTCAACTCCTCCTTTAACTGAGCGATACGCCATGTGGAATACATTTGACTTGCAAGCAATTTGAATAAGAAACTTTCAGAAAAATCAATAAATTTCGGTTGAAATTTTGACAGCTAATGACGAATGTGACATACAGTCAGCGCACTTTGCCGAAAGAGTTTCCCGTAATCATCCTCATTGAGGCTGAGTCTATGGCGAGAAGCGCTTACTGCGCAATTTAACTCAGTTTTGTGTTCAATAAACCCTACAAAATACAAATAAAACAGAACACAGAGTCAAAGAACACCTAACCCTAATACTACTCAATGACACATAAAAACAAGTACACAAAACATCACTATGAACTCAGTTAACACTGCTAGAAAGGAAGTCATCAAATAAAAATAATGATTCGTTAAACTTTTCTTCAACCTACTTTTGAAAATTCCGTGTTACTATTTTTTATATTACAAGGAAGCCTATTGTAGTAAGACGCTCCAATCATCAGAGGTGATTTTTTATGGAAAGTTTGGTTCGATTTTTTTTGCAACAAGTCTTTTTTATGCCTTGTGTTGTGGTTGCCTAACCAGCAAAATTGTTTTATAATTTCATGATGCTGCAACAGTTTTATTTTGTTGGTATTTTATAATGACTTTCAAAAAGCTAATTGATTATATTAGACGAGCCATGAATATCAATCAGTTATAGGCAATAAAAGTGTTCTATAAATTTGTCTTGGAAATGTTTATAAAATAAAATTATGAACACGTTATAAAATAGTCACGAAATTATCACAGAAACGTTTTTACAACTAACTTATAAAACATATTTTCCTATGAAAGGAAGTTTTACAGCAATTTTCTGTGGGGTTTCTATGCTCTCTATAAAACTATTTCAAGATTATTTTATAACTGCTTCCTGAAGCTTCAATAGAATTATTTTATTGGAGTGCTTTCTAACACAATTTTGTTTTCATTACCATATTGTGACTTTAATTATAATTTCCTGACTATTTCATAGTATGGTATATTTACTACAAGTCGAAAACAATAAAATAACTATTAAAAAATTTTTTTTTCCGCTGATATATATTCAGTAGAACCAGCTGACATTGATTTCAGAGGCCGTGTAATAAAATATAATTTGTCAAGTTTAATTTGACTAACGTTCCAATAACTCTATACCTAATAACGTCTTGTAATACTGGTCACTGGAAAAAAATTAAGGAAAGTGCTTCGTTTTAGACGGAAACCAACGTAACCTAGTGCTTCAAATTTGTTCTTGCTAAAAACAGGATTTTTAATGATCAAAATCCGTCGATTAAAGTGGGGCACCAAGTTTATATACACTCAAATCAATAGATCAAAACTACTTCAAAGTTCAGCCTTTGTAATCGACAGAATAAGCTTCTCAGCCAAAACATCTTCATCAGTCCAAACAATACGTGAGAAAGCTAGTCTTCATTTTTATAGAAATCAATAGCTTCAAAAGTAATCCGACTCTGCCACAATACCATCACTCTTAGAACTAAGTGTTTCATAGTAGTTTTATAGGTGTAACAGAAGCTGAAATCCGTTAAAACGCCGGCTATTGATACCAAATTATTTTATAGAACGACGCCATTTTAAAATGGTACCAATTTGGAATACTGACATCAGCTGAGTTGAAAATATAAAATACTGCATATATAGTCATATTTGCAGATGACATGTACGTTAATATCATGAGATTATATTATTTAGAACAAATTGATTTGCACCTAGAAAATTAATACGAGTGAATTTTTGTATAATTTATAATTTTTCCAAAAGTTTCGATAAAAGAGTGTGGCGCTTAAATTTAACTAATAACAGGTTATATATTTTCCGATAAAATTTCATTCGCAGTTAAAATAGCTATTTTTGAAGCACAAAAAATGTCTTTACCGGTTTTATACGTACAAAAGTGAAATTATTGAAGTGGCCTCAATCTTTCTATTCGTTAGTTTTCAGTTGGTACCATATCTACTATATTTTCCTATATTTTCCTAGTATCCCTATCTGGCATAAATTTCAAAACAGCCAATAGATATTAACACTGATTGAATTTTTTACAGACACTATTAAATTGTGCCTCCCAAGATAGATTACAGTCGAATATGGTCCGAGAAATTTTGCAGACTTCGATGTACTGATTAAAGTGTTATTTAATAATATTGAGCAATCTGATGGTGATTTTTGAGCTGTATGGTATTCAGTGCAAACCGTTTTCGGAACATTCAACATTAATCTATCACAGTAGCATCAATATTTGAGTTGGTTTAGTGTTCTGGTAAGTTTTTCTGAAACTGCGAGTTTTGAGTGATCTGATATTATTCTGCATATGTCGTCTGCATACATGAGAACTTTTGCTCCACTACCCTGAGGGATTCTCAGATCCATATCGAATTCATTTGAATAAACATCATCAATTTTCACTATAATCTTTCGGTTTTCGAGGAAAGAGAGAAACCAATCATTAAGGCAGCCACGAATACCCAACTTTTGTAGTTTTTTTGAGACGAAAGACCTTTCGACTGTATCAAATGTCCTTGTTCAGTCGAACAATACTGATACCACATATTTACCATGATCCATCCTTTCAAAAATTTTTGAGTGTACTTAGCCACACTTGATTCAGTGGAGAAGCCATTTCTGAAACCGTGTTGATTGTTTGTTATTGAATTGAAAGAACTCAGATACGCTTCCATTCTTCGAGCAACCACTTTTTCAATGATTTTAGAGAGAATACTAAGTAATGCATTTGGTCGGTAGTTTTCAATTTTACTAGGATCACCCTGTCTGTACAATAAAACAACAGAGGCTGTTCAGTATTTATATTCATTATTATTTGTTTACTCTCTCATTCACCATGTATATAGTTATATTTAGTTTGATGTTCAGTTGTTGTAAGAGAAACAAGGAGAATGAAAAAACCTTTTTTGACTGACATTGAATTTCAATATTTAGTTCTTCGAGACCGGATTTAACTTAGATATTTCAGGTAAAACACATCATTAATTGGTCCTTCTACGCCTTTACCGAATCAACCTATTGAGACATGTCAAAAAATCGGAGAAACGGGAGATTACTGGAAAACGGGAAAAGGAAGCGATTTCTATCAGTAGTGAAAGGAAACAAGACAACATTTCTTCTCGTGGCTTACATTTGGAGCAGAGTAATGGCATTGATGACAAAAACTACACTCACATGCAGACAGCAAGAAGGAAATGTCAGCGCTACGCCTCCAAAGCAGAAGAAGAGGATCACAATGAAGCGCAACCCCATTAAACTGTCTATCTGTCATACATAGAAGGTGTCACCAGAGAAATTCATTTATATTGGTCAGACGAAACGGAGTATTGGTACCCGCCTAATCGAACACAAGCGGAGTTACCGATTGGAACAGACAGAAAAGACTGCAGTCACTGAACACGCATTGTCCAATGGGGAACACGAGATTATTTTCGAAAATATCGAGAGGCTAGCAACGTCAAATCATTATTCAATATTTGAAAGCCACAGAAATACATATATTCCAAAAGAACTCCGCGCGAAAAATCGCACTGGCAGGAATGAGAGCTTCAGTTTCAGTTGATACGTCGACTATGCCACTAAAGATAATTGCTGCAGTTGCAGTTGATACTTTTGGAGATTTTAACCAAAAAAAAATCACGGTAAAAACCAGAAACCAGCCAAAACATTGATGTCGGCTGTAAAAGTCCACATTTCTAAATTAGATTGATTATTTGGAATCGATTCAACACGTACTTTCCATCAAAATCAAACCAGTAATGGAAATAACCCAAGTGTGCTTTCCAAAAAGCAAAATATATATAGTATTTTCGAAAGAGGATAGACTGGCGTCATCCATTCATCACAAAAACAATCCGGTGTGTCAGATAAAAAATTTTCCCAAGAAAATCCATTGTGATTTCTGAAGCGGCCAACGAAAAGCACAAAGTTCTCGCCATCAAAATCCTTTGTTAACCTTTCCATTGTCTCTATCATATTGTAAGGTAAACAATTGTCCTTGAGATGGCCTTCGAATCATAAGTGCTCTGTCTCCGGATATCCGTAAAGGACCCTCCGAAATCGAGGACACTTCATCATTTCACTTTCTCCCTCACTTTTCACTTTCATTCGTGGTAACCGGCGAATGCCATATTTGAAATATCTATTAGGATGATTTATTTTGGACGCTTGTTGGCAGTGCTGTGCGGGCTGGGTAACAGATTTACTGTTAATCGGTTTTGGCCAAATCTGCATTCTGGTGATTACATTCGTCATGGTAATGAATCATGTTGATAATGATCCTTGTTTCAATACATTATAATTGTTTTTGGAGCAGAGACTTCATCATAACAGAATTTTGGCAAATACATATGTGACAAACAGTACTGCTTCTTTGTTATCCAGTCAATTTAGACATTTGATTGTGGATACAAGATACCAAGGCGTTCAGAGATTCGAAATGAATATCGCAGTGTTCACAGACACAGATTTTATTGAAGCTACTGGACATAAAATTTCATTACATGTGTAATTTGTTTAATATCTTTTATTACTTCCGATGATCCGCCACTGAGACCGTTGGTTGTACTTTTGATTGGATTTCAGTGATGGGTTTATTTGCTGATAATATTACTGGCATAATTCTACCAAATTGGTGTGTACCTGCATTAGTGAGTGAAATCGAAATCTAATTTTCAATGACACTTTCTTTTTGTACCCAATACATCTGCTTTTCCTAACGGAGTAAATCAGTTCAATCACCAATTACAATTAACGCTTGAATAGGTTATGTTCCGTAGGCTACTGAATGTGAAAAATGGATGAAATAGAAACTACTCAACAAATTTCTACCATTAATCAATTGGTTCATTTGAATTTTTTTTCCTGTTTCATTGTTTTTTCGTTATCCAACTTCCACCCCCCGTACGGACGACAAAACTCCAAAGTCGAAACTATAGCGAACTAGAGACTAATGAGGTCTTACCTATCAACGTGTGATTTCTAACACAGGTTAGACGATAGGAAATGAAAATCGATTGTCCGGCTTTGCGGTTCCAACCACCGGTTCACACAGCGGTTGTTTGAACAAACCGCCCATTTCAACCCAGGCGGCTACCGTCTCATACAGAAATTCTTGTTCTGTGATACTTCTATCGTGAAAATTTGTGTTTGGAATCAATATTTGTGAAAGATATATCTGGATTGTCAACAAAAACCCAATGATACCATAAGAACAACATAGTTTCGTCGTCAATGGTGAATTCACCATCAGCAATCTCCTACAGTGCATGAACAATTGTACGAGAAGTTACGATAAAAAATTACCGACAGATATTGTTTATCTTGACTTTGCCAAGGCTTTCAAAAGGGTGCCACAAACTTGTCACACTCGGTATTCGTGGCCAGCTAAACATATGGATTGAAAACTACATGACAGATAGAACTTTCACGGTGAAAGTGGTCCACTCTTTTTCTTCGTACAGACAAGTCACAAATGGAGTTCCCCAGGGATATGTTCTTGACCCGCTTCTGTTCGTTGCTTATGCAAGTGATCTTGTTCTTCATATAAAGTCCTGCAAGTCGTTTTATGCGCCCACGCTTTTTTCATAATAATACCAGTATTTTTTGTTCGTTATTGTTTCAAGCTTATTTAAAAAACATTTTTGACTGTTTAATTCGGTGTTCTTTAGAAGAGTGTTTTATATTTTTTTTGAACTATATTTATTTTTCACTTTTCAGTCCGATTTATTGTCAAAAATAATTTTTTTCCAACTTCTAGTCACTGGTATTATAAATCTCCAACAGACAGTGCACAAATCTAAAATTCCTATCAAACAACATAATGAAGTTTGAGGTATGAAATTCTATAGTGAAACTGAGATGCAGTAAGTCTCCAACAGAGGGCGGACAGTTCTAAAATTTTTTTGAAATAAGAAGAAAATTTGCTGTAATAATTTCAGAAAACAATTCAGTCTTGATGATTTGATATGAATTTTCATTCAAAATAATAATGGTCTTAAAATATTTTTTCAGTGGATAATTTTGTTTTTCAAATCAATGATTTGATATGTATGTCAAGCACCACAATTCTAATTTTTCAATTTTTTGAAATTTTTTGATTTTCCTTTGAACAAACAATCAAGAAGGTTACGTATAGAGCCATCCGCCCGCAAACAGATCAAGCAATAATTGATCTTACAAAGGTGTAGAGGCTAAGGACAATGTCTACCACGCGGACGTCACGGGTTCGAATCTCATAACTATAAACTTTTTTTTATTAAAATCACGTGACTGAAACATGGGGGCCGATGGGTGAGGCGGAGTCCCAAGAAGACCGAGTTCCATGCTTGAATCGCTACGATACTCGCTCCATCCTACGTCGATGACGTCACACGTTTCCCCCACTCCTGTTTCAGCCAGATGTAGCGATCCGTATGGAGAGACATCATAATACATATAATTCTGTACGAAAGTCCCGAGGAGTTCCCTCTATCAAAAGACATCATAATACAAGCAATTCTGTAGGAAAGTCCCACGGGCCCCCTCTGTCAGAAGTACCGTTCTACGCCGACATTTGACAGATGCACCGTCCTACGCCTTCCAGTAGATAGTTCAGCTAGTGACTCATAGGTGACGT
>WOGN01007955.1:0-11545 GCA_015342105.1 Leptinotarsa texana | reverse complement strand
GTCGCCCCCATACGAACGACAACTCTCAGAAGTTGAGAAACTTGTGCGAGCTAAGGACTAACGAGGTCTTACCTTTTAACGTGTGATTCCTAATACGGCAAAATAAAAACAAAAAGTAAATAATAAACAACTTAGACCTTGAAGTAAATGAGCAAAATGTCCACCTTCTGATGAAATACACAACTGCAATCAATTTGACATTGACTGTGACAGTTCAAAAATACCTGGAGTATTTTTATGACATTACAATTGTCAATTTTTCGATTTCTCAAGTCATTCACATATAGTACAGGAACTTTATGAACAAGAGCCTTCAGATGATCCCATGAATAGAAATCTAGAGGACTCACATTAGGACTGCGAGCTGGCCAATTTTGAGGTCCTGCACGCCCAATCCAGCGATTAGGGTAGGGGATGTCGAGAAGCTGAAGAGTAAGAATACTGAAACTGGAGCCCAGTCGTGCATAAACCACATGTTGCCTCTTACAAGTACCGGCACTTCTTCTAACAAAATGGGTAAAATGGGTAAATGATTTCACAAAAAGTCCGTGTAGGATTCACCTGATATTCTTGAGGGTAGCAAAATGGGCCAATCAGTTAGCAATTATTCCTACCCAAACGTTCAGCGAAAATTGTTGCTTGAAATGAGTTTCTCTAACAACGTGGGGATTTTCGTAGGCACAAAAATGGATATTGTGAAAGTTCATAGTATCATCTCGTGAAAAATCTGCTTCGTCCGTAAATGAAATATTTGATAGTAAATTTATTATTGTGTACCATCATATGAATCAACCACCTGTTTGAACCGCTTTATGTGATATAAGTATGGGAGGTTACGTTTGAGAATTATCCATGCGGTTTTTGGGCTGACTTCCAGCTGCAGTGCAATCTTCCTGGTACTATTTGAATGATTTTCTTCTATCGCAACAAGTATAGCTTCTTCTAGTTCAGGCGTTGTTACAGTTTCTGTGGTCTTCCACCACCTGCTTTTTTATTTAGCGTTCTAAATGTTTTACAACACGGAATTACCGCGTTAAGATATTTCTCATGGTAAATTATCCGTGATTCTTTCGCATTTCCATTTGCTAATCAATAAATAAAGTACATTTCAGCGTTAGTAAAATTATTCATGATAGAATTAGTGCTAATTCACAACTGTGACTTTCACTAATATGACAACACTATCACTGTCAGCTATCTGGTCTCAAAAGCAGGTGTTCATGATATACAAAGTCTCTTAATTTTTTTCTCGAAAACGAAGCTGAATATAAAGAAAACACAAACGGCGAAAAAATTGTATTTTCAGTTGATTAATCTAGAAAAAGAAAAAACTAGTCAGTGGTGTACTTTTTTTCCGATATTGTTGACTGTGGTGAATTTTGCAAATTCAATCGAATCGGTGTGAGGATATTTATGATGTTTTATAAATACCGTTTTTTTTTTAACTTCAACGCCCTGTATCTCAGAATCGAAGAAACTCCGGACATATATTCATACGAAGTTTTCTACCTTAAATCGATCTAACGAATCACCCTCTGTAGTTTCGTACCGTCGTTAGGAAACACCCTGTATAGTAATTTTTTCCGATTATTACAGAAATCATCAATTTTATGTGACTGTTTCTTGTTGGGTAATAGGCAAAATGATCCATAAATCACTATCTTCGAGGCTAATTATTTTCAATCGAAAGTAAGCCTTGAGAATTTCCTACTTCTGAATGTGTTCTCAAACGTAAAACTCAATCATTGTACTGATAATTCGCTTTGAAATATATAGTTTTCAACCAGGGTTCCTATATAGGGTGTCAAAGTTTTTCTAAAAATGTTCTTTTACAATTATTTTTGCCGATTTTGATTAAACTAAATGTTTTGAGTAACAAGGGACTTCTTTTCATGAAATTAGATTTTCAATTTCAATTCCAATTTCGGGTACTTGTTAAAGAATTGCCTTCAACTTCTTGAAGGATTGCTTCCTCTAATTGTGGGTCATTATTGTCCTCGATCTACTAGGACGTTCAACCTGTTTTGTTAAATATCCAGTTCCGCGCAGTCTTGCGTGCAATCTGTTGAAAGCTTTCTCAGTTGGATTATCTCTGTTATGATATCTTTTTCGATAGAATCGACGGGCTTTTGCAACACTTCCATTTGCTAATTCATAACAAAATTCATTTCAGCTAATTCTGAGTTCACTTGATTGTAGTGACATGTGCCTGTTGTGGTAAACAATCAGCATTTCGTTATCGTTATTATTGTTGTAAATCATGCCCTAAAAAATAACGCCAGCCGCCACTGGTGGCCATAAACCAATTGTGGCGTAGCTAAAAGCTCGCGAATGTACGATATTTGCTGACGCTCTAGATGTAGTGAGAATAATGCTACCGACTTCGATTGAATTCCGGCGAAATTTCTACCTCATTCGATTACGATATATAAACGCTAGCCACGAGCATATCTACACAGTCAAGTGTAGATATGCGGTACGCAAAGCACCATTCGCCAAGTTGTGGCCGGTGAAAGGTCTTGTGGACGACGCGAAATCGACTGCCTCAGATTCGCCAGCACACTCTCACAGACAGCGGCAATTTTTGCGACAGATCTTGTGTTTCGTCGACGGACGGGTATTGGTGAGTCGTTTATTGAATCAGTATGAAATTTTACTGCATTTCAATAGATTTTACTCACCATCTTCACTAAGGACTAAACTGAGAGTGATTATTTAAAGATTTGTTGATTTTAGGTCTCCACTTAATTGTGCACATTCATTTCGATCTTCTGGATTCATTGGTTTCAGGCGATAGGTTTTGTGAAATTATGGTCCTTACTGAGACCAAATTAAATTCGTATATTATTTCAGCCGAGTTCGAGTTATTGGAGAAGAAATCTAGGAAACTCTGCGAAAAACAACTATAAAAAGCCAGAACTTTGAAAAATTGATAGAGTAATTTTGGCCGAATAGATACTTTACGAGAATATGAAGACAGCCAGTAATAGTATGTACAAATCAGGCTGAATTAGACCGATGACACGGGTTATGTTGGCTTTGAGGACCGCTGTGGTTTGTGGTCAGTTCACATCAGCTCCACGTGAGATGACCATCAAATCGCTGGTGCAAAATATCCAATGTGGCATGAGCTGTGTGGCACGTGAAACCGCATGTCGTTGGTGTTCAAATCATCTAATTCAGGTCAGAAGTTGGTAATCATCGACCTATAGTCGTTGTCAAAGAAATATGGCCAATGATGCAGCAAGCCCAAAATCCGCACCAAATAGTAATTTTTTCGGGATGCTTTGGACGCTCTTGGATCTCATGTGGATTGGTATCGTCCCAGTGGACCTACATTTATCCACCACATTGGGAATAGTCCTCTCGGAAGGACAATTATGGCGACCGTAAAATGGGCGAAACGTGCGGACGTTGCCCGAATAGAACACCTATTTTGATAAAACAATTTAATTATTTGCACGTGTTGACAACTAATTTGGTAGATGTATCTTCAACACGATGTCCGTTATCAATTGTCAAAGTTTGGAAGTCCCGCATTCAAAAAACACTTCATTGTGAGTTTTAAGTAAACGATTTTACAAAAACGCAACATATGTTTCGTCATACAATGGCTTCTTCAGGCGTGCCTTTACTAACTAAATCTACATATTCAATGTAGAATTCAAGTACCTGATTTTCACTTAAGGTTGTAATTAATTAAATTACCTGATACCTGATGCATTTTAAAACAGATTAGAATGCCAAATGTGGCATTGGTCTTTCTATTTACAAAACTACTTCTATGCTCCTTGATTTATTGGGAAAATGTTCTCACTGTATGGCCAATATACAGTTTTGGGCAAGAGTCACAAGTCAGCTTGTGATCTATCCGACACCGAAGTTTTGTCTTTATTGTTTTTAATTAATATACTTAGACTAGTATTTTCTTTGTGAGTTACGTTTTCGCATTCTTTCTTCAAAAAACGGGTAATATTATTGGTTGGTTCACCCAAATATGACAGTGTCCTATTACTGACGTTATCGCATCATGAATTTGGGTAGACCAGGTTCATGGCTTGCTTTTGCAATTTTTTGGAAAGAATGGAGTCTATAATATCTACCTTGTAATCGTTGTTAACAGCGGTTTGTTTGATCAAACTCAGCTCTCTCTGGAAATTACTCTCAGACAGTGAATATTTAATAGTTTGTGAAGCATACTATTGAATGCAGCAACTTTATGCTGGTAAGGGTGTGTGGAAGAATTCTGTATGATAATGTCCGTGTATTGTTATTTTTAGTAATAGTTAAGTCAAGGAAATTTATTGAATTATTTACCTCCCTCTCAGTGGTGAATTTTATTGACGGGCGGATGGAATTGACATAGTCAATGAACTTGCCTAATTGCCGATCTTTATCAGTAAAACATACTAAGATATCATCTACGTATCTGTAGCAGTAGAAGAAACTGTTAATTAATTATTAAGGATTTCAATCTCTATGACAATTTCAGCCAGCAAGAGACTCAAAGGGTTCCCCATTATCAGTCCTTCACTGCATGAATAGAATTTTTCGTCAATCTGGAAATAATTTTGAGATAGATAAATGGTAAGTAAATCTAAAATTTCCTGTTTTATCAGTGGATTTACTTGGTTTTTGTCTAAGAGACACTCAACCAGGTTGAGCCAATTTCATTATATATCTTCGGAAGTCTCTGCTACATATTTTGGCTTCTTGCTTCGTGAGTAATAGTTGTTTTCATCTAATCGTCTTTGGTATGAAGTCGAAAAGAAGTATATACGATGACGAAATATGAGAATGTAATAATAAATATATTATCTTGATTATTGAAAAACTTATTGCTATCGCTACTAAGCGATAGGTGTTGTCGAATCAGGATCCTTGCCGACTAAAATTATTTCGGATATTATTTCAGTTGGTTGGTTCGAGTAATAGAAGAAATCTAGGAAACTCTGCGAAAAACAACCACACCGGCATCTGCAAAGCTATAAATTGGACAAGAATTGTGTTTATACAAGAATTGCACGTGAATCTCTTATTGAGAGGAGTCACAAAATGACGACCTATTCAAAATGAAGTTGGACTGACAAAATTATGGTGATAAATCTTAGGCAGCAAGCTTCCATTGAAGCCACCCAAACGTGAAATAGATCTCCCATTGATTTTTGGTGATGTGAACTGTATTGGCAATCAATAAATAGTCTTGAACGTTCTAGGCGTTATATTCGGTATTTCCCAATTGAGATGCTTTTCTTGGAGGAGACTCCCATCCATATTTAAAAAATCATCAACTTTAAAATACTTGTGGAGAAAAACTAAGGTATGAAATTCATTACCATAACGTATAGAATTTCTGTGGATTATTAACCATGAACCGATCCTGAGAAATTGCAAGAAACCATTCAAATCACGAATCGGTTTGTATTACTCGAGTTCGTTACATGAGAAACGTGACTCATAACGAGTAGGCTTAACCACGAAATAAAAATATCTTTTCGCCAAATAAAACAATTGAATTATGGAGATTATTATGCGCGCACCTATTACGATGAGTTAATATGTTCTCATAATGTGAACTTGAACAATCAGTTCTTTTATTATTGAAGGAGTACGGCCGTTTTCACATCAGTCACTGATCCTTGGTGAAGATCATCAAGTCTTGATGAATTTTTTTAATAACAATATTGAGAAACATGGTTTTCACTTTCTAAAAAAACGGTCGGATCTGTACCATTAAATACCTGAAACAGTAGATTGATTAGGGCAACCTTCATTTTGTATGCTTTCTGTCCTGAAATTCCGGAATGTCGGTCAGAAATCACACCCGAAATATCTTAGTAAATAATTAGCTGCAATGGAATACTATCAAGTCCCAAAGACGTAACTCCAGGAGTACCTCAAGGTTATGATCTGAAACCACTGTTATTTGTTAACTTCGTGAATGACTAGTCTGAATTCTTTCCTGAGTGTCTTATAACTATATGTGTTGATGACACAGCAATTACTGTGTCAGAAAAAAAACGAAAAAGAGATATAAAAAAATAAATACAATATTCGATGCATTCTGTGCTTGGTGTCAACGCAACAACCTAATTCTGAATGAATCGACAACTATTTCAATCAAATCTTTTTCAGGAGAGATTTTTGGAGTGATTCATACCATCAATGGTATTCAATCAGCTAGCGAAGTTTCAAGAAGGTCTCTGGACGAAAATTTAACTTGCAGCCGTTATTTTCAGAAAGTCTGCAACAAAGTTGATTCTGCATATTGTTGTAAATCATCCCTTGAAAAAAATAACGTCGGTCGCAGTTGGTCTTCCTCAATAGATTATGACTTGGCCGTGGTCGTGCTTAACTCGACTTGCGCTTCCCGATCCTTCTAGAAGTCGTGTCGCTACAAGAGACTTCCAGAGACTTCCCTATCGGCTTCCAGAGACTTCCATTACGATATATTAACACTATCAACACGCAGATCGAGGAAGTCTAGTTGAATGTGCAGTACGAAGTGATCTAATGAGGCGATAGACATTTGAATATTAGTCTGAAGTTTCAGTTAAAGTGTTTGTGTTATATTGTTAGTGTAGCAGTGAAGACAGTGGAGTCAATTATTGTCATACCCATGGGAAAAACTTAACAATATTATTCAATCAAACAATATGGATTGTTAAAAATCTACTTTTCTATAGCTTATTCTCACATTAACTTCAATATTATGCCTTGGATATGTGCCAGGAATTTTCTTAGAGTTTTTGTTGAACAGAAACGACTCATAGAATTGATATTCAATATGGGTGTTCAAGATAGTGGTAGACCATTTTTCCGAAGAGAGGGCCCTGTGACTGCATCTTGTGTTACTAGATTACAGGCAAACATGGAACGTGGAAGGGATATTTGGACAGGATAGAGAGGTAGCTCTGGTTCTGGTTTATCGCATCTTCGTGAATATACGATGGTTAAAACGAGTCCAGATGTATAACTTATGCACAATGGCGTTCATCCTATGATAACATAAGCATCTTAGATATAGTGTACCTAACAAACTGGGTAGAAACATGCTTGTTTTGGAACAACGGCAGCTGTGCGAACCACACAAGTTGCAGATTTTTGAATACTTTCGAAGCTCTCCGTTTCACATGTTGTAACAAAAAGGAGTATATAAGAGTAGGACAATTTAAATTGGAAATTCATCGAGCTATATGGGCTTAGGTAGAATTGAAGCTTGGAATATGTGAAGGAATGAACACTGAACATATTCAGGAACAAGTAGACACGGAAAAACATGTTCGGTTCAATACACAAACCCAAGATAATACTTGAGAAAAACACTTTGACCCACAGGTCGAAAACCAAACATGTGGCGGAAGCGAGAATATGCTTTAACAGTAGAAATTTATAATACAGAAACACCACGAGGAAGTACTGAAATTTAATCTTACACTGCGCAAGAAATAACAATTCATAAGCTCATCAAAATGAGTGGATTACTATTCATACGAACCCGATGCTGGGTGCCAGTATACTATGGTTTCCCAGGCAATGAAAACGTTGATCAATGAACCAGCGGTGGGGGGTACGAACATTTTTGGTAAAGAACCAGATTGGATAGTCATTGTTTGAGAAACATAAAGAGTCCCTAATGAGAAAATATAACCGGACACTACGGAAAACATTTATATACGGATTCTCCAAGAAGAGAACTGAAGAACTGCTCAATAATGCAGGTATAGGGATAAAAAAATTACAAAGTTACTCACTGAACACTGCTGATTGAGATGATACCTGAACAAAATAGACAGCTCGCCATATTTAATGCAAATCCTGGATCACAATTTATGGGCAGTACATATCATGTCCAATGATATACATCCAGCAGGGAACCTGTTCAGAGTGGGCCACTTTTAAAGGGAAACAAACTCCTGTTTTGAAACTAGATAGATGAAAACTGATGGCTGTGTCTAAGGGTCAAATTATATAACAAACTTAATGCTGAAAACTGCATATCGATATCTAGCAGCGTTTTTGAGTTACAGCATGTTTTTCGAAAATGTGCATTTTAGAAAAGTTGCTGTAACTTTTTTCGTGTCAAAAATGTCTTGTTCCTATAAAAACATTCCTGAAGCACTTTTGTACGTTCAATTTAATGGTGTAAAAAACTGTTTTTTTCAAATGAGATATCAATAGTTATTGATAGAAAAATATTATTTCAATGAGACACCCTATATATTTCTGCAAATTTCAATAGAGCTTAAAATTACCTCTCCAAAAATGTAACATACTTGATGTTTCGCTAGAGTCATCTTTGAAATACCGAGCTTTTAGTTTTTTTCATGTAGACTTCGCAACGCACCATTTATCAAGTTGGCTTTGGAAGACGCGACGATAAAACAGAAAGAAATTGTTCAGTAGTAGCTATCAAATGTTGAAAAAAAGTTTCACAGCAGTAATTAAAACGCATAGTTTCAATAAAAATGATAACAGTTTATACCATATTCACTACTAATAAATGAATCTTCAACAATAATAATAATGATAAAGAACAAACAACGCAATATATTTCTTCAGAGAAGGTATTCGAAATGTCTACCAGCTTCTCCTATACAGAGGCGCACCTTTTTTGAACGTTTATTTCGAATTAATTACTTCAATAAGAGTGAAAGAAGCAAAACTGCCGCTTCAAATTCGTATCTAGAATTGGTCGGCAATTGAAATATAAGATCTTTCAACTTTTCTCATAGGTAAAAGTCCATAGGCATTAGGTCCGGTGACCTGACCGGCCAAAGGTTGGATCCTTGGTTGGCTATTCAGTTATTACCAGAATTTGAGGCCAAAAAATTGATGAAAATTACAGTTTTGTGAGGCGAAGCCCCTTCTTTCTGAGAAAATGTTTTTCTCAGCTCCATTCATCAACAAGGGGTTCAATATTTTGCCTTATAATTTCTAAATACCTCTGAGATATGAGAGTGTCATTAAAAATAAACGGGCCGATAATTCTACCCCTGGAAACACCTGTCCCTAAATCCAAATCTTCCTTGACATCTCTGCTCCACGATAGAATGAGGATTTTGTTGTGCCAAGTATAAGAATTGTAGCGGTTGAAAATGCCGGTAACGCTTACATAAGTTTCGTCTGTGGGGATCAGCCGGCTTTCACTATTGGTGAGTTGTGAGCAGTGGCTGAGCAGCACATCGATGGAAAGGCGATTGGCATAGATGGGGTCCCTAACGAAGTGATTTGGAGGGCGATCGAATGGAAGGGAGAGTGCATGATGGAACTGTTTAACGCCTGTCTGAAAAAAAGGTTTTTCCCTGCAGTATGGAAGCGAAAGATGGATATCAAAGAAGGACGGAAACCTCAGGCCAATTAGTTTACTGCCAGGCATGGGGCGGATGTTGAACATGCTTATCAATGGTAGGATTTAAGTCTGGTGTGAAAGGGAGTTGAAATTCTCTCCTGACCAGTTTGGTTTTAGAGGGAGAATGGATGCAGTAATGGCTGTAGAGAAAATGGTGAAAAGGTTGAGAGAAAACAAGAGAGGACGGGGCACAGCCTGGTTGTGGCGTTGGACCTGTTCAACGCCACGTGGGCACCGGCGATTGAGAGGTGTACAATGCGTATGGGAGTGCCGGGAAACGTGGGGAAGACGTGTATGAGCTTCATAGGAGAGAGAACAGTCACCTGTGGGACGGTCTCTTAAACGGTAAATAGAGGTTACCCACAAGGTTCTAGTCTGGAACCGATCCTATGGTTGACTGTCATGGAAGCATGGTTTGAACGACTGAAAGATATGAAAGCTAGACAAGGCATGGGTACGTACGGAGTACGTACATACGTACGGATGACCAGCTGGTCATCATCGAGGGTGTCTGCGTGAGGGATATCGAGGATAGGTGGGATCTGGTCTGGAGTAAATGCAGAGCATGGGAGGAGAAAATGTGGTTGGGATACAATGAAAGGAAGATAAAATGTATGTACATACAGATCAGTAGGAGTGAAAGACCCCGATCATAAGGATGAATGAGAGAGAGATTGAGACGAAAACGAATGTGAGATACCTGGGAATTGTGGTGGACTTTGGATTACTGTTCGCAGACCACCACAAGGAGATTAGGAGAAAACTAGGAATATTAGCAGGAAAAATGAGAAGGTGGACCGGGCGGAACATTGGACAGCGTTAGAGTCATATATGAAAGGGTAGCTAAGTCGGCGGTTATGTACGGGGTGCAAGTGTGGGGTAGTAGAGTCCACGACACTAGAATCAGGAGACAGCCGAGTGCAGCACAGTCACCCTTTCTGACTGCCTCATGTGGGGCATACAGGACGGCGGCGACGGCGGCACTCAGCGTGATCTCAGGTATAGCCCCACTTCTTATTTAAGTCAGGGCTAGATACCATGCATGGAAAATGAATGGTTACGATTGGTGACAGAGTGAAAGGGGTGGACGGGATACTCCCCTGGATGCAAGGGTTATTGCTGGAGGAAGAGAGGCCGGATGAGGGAATAACTGAAGTGTATGTGGACGCCGGTGTGAGTGAGAGCGACGGAAGAACGGGCATAGGCTGGGCATACGAAAGGTACGAGGTTGGATGGGTTCTAGGGAATGAAAGGATTTCCGAACAGAGCAGTGTGAATGAAGTGGAACTTGTCGCTATAGAACGAGCGATCGGAATCTGGAGCATGAATAAGAATGTCAGAGTATTCAGTGACTCCCCGATAGCGGTGGACCTGATGAAGACAGTACGAGTGAAGAATGAAAGGGTTGCTATGATCCAGTGAATCATTGAGGAACAGAATATAAGGGGAGCACAGACTGAAGTCGTCTGGCGGATCTTCTGGCGGAAGGGACATCATGATGGGAATCCTGGAAACATGAAAGCGCACTTTGAGGCTAATAAAGGGATGAATAAAGACAATGCTACATGGGAAGTATGAGTAGTAAGAGAGAGGAATGGAAGAGGATAAAGGAAAGTATCATGAAAGAATGGCCGAGAGAATGAGAAAACGGTATGACTGGGCGACTGCTTTATAGCTATTCACGGTAATTTTTCGGGATACTTCGCCAGGTTCAACATGGGTCCGAAGGTACCCTGTCCATGTGGATGGAGGGAGCCTGAAACAGTAGAACATGTGATTGAGAGATTTATGGACGGAGATAAAGTTGGGTGGCGAGAATGGAAAGAAAGGCTGGAACGGGGAAAGGGAGTAATGCAACTGAGAGATGCGAATGGAAAGAGGCATGAATAGATACAAGTTGCAATCGAATGAGCAGAGAACGTGGTGAGGGATGAACGGGACGGATGAGAGGAAAGCTGCCAGCTCGCTTTCCCAATCTTCCCAAACTGGACAGATCATGCCAATGCATACTAAACGTCGTTGTGGACCTCAAATGTATAGACTTTCTCGGAGACTTTTTAATCAACAAGATGAATAATGAAAAACAAATAATTTATGTTTTTTTGGACTGAATGAAGTTATTTTTGTAGTTCTTTTTTCTCTTCCGTTTAGGAAATGTAATATGAATCAAATAGCTGTAGTATTTAGAAAAAG
>WOGN01007953.1:0-11547 GCA_015342105.1 Leptinotarsa texana | reverse complement strand
GATCAGTTTTTCGATTAAGTTGGCGGGAATATGGTTGTTATATGCTATCTGCTTCATGATCTTAATTTCTTCTTGAAAAGCCTCCTCTGATGACGTTATCATAAATGCTCTATGTATCATAGATCTGAAGGCCGATAATTTGTGTGATAATGGACTGTTTTATCTGTCTCTTCGAGCAGTCAAAACCCACGAGGATATCGTCCATATATCTGAACCAGAATAAAATGTGTTTTTGGGATAAGGCATTCTTCGGAATACACGTGTTTTCTAAGTTGTCCATAAAAATGTCTGCTGATAAGGGACTCAATGGTGACCCCATTGGGAGGCCTGAACTTTGCAAGTAGAAGTTATCATTGTACTTGAAGTAATTTTGTGTGAGACAGATATGAAATAGGTTGATAGTTCCTCAGTGATATATGGATTGTTATTCTCTTTGTCCAATAGGTCTTCCAGCAGAGAAAGGTATTCTGTCGTTGGAATATTTGGAAACATGTGTGACCCCAAATAATGGTGACCCCATTTGGAGGACTGAATTTTGCAGGTAGAAGTTATCATTGTACTTAAAGTAATTTTGTGTGAGACATATATGAAAGAGGTTGCATAGTTCCTCAGTGATATATGGATTGGTATTCTGTTCATCCAATAAGTCTTTCAGCAGAGGAAGGCATTCGTTCGTCGGAATATTTGGAAACATGTTTTTCACATCAAATGATACTAATTTAATGTTATTAATGTCGTTAATATTTGCCAGCTTATTGGTCAGGTCTATGGTATTTATCACAGTATTTGTTGGTGTAAATTTTGTTAGCTCTCTGAAGTTAGAATTCAAGAATTTTGACAACTTAATGGTTAGAGCGTCAATGTAGGATACGACTAGTGTGGTGGCGTTACCTTCTTTATGAAGTTTAATCAAACCGTACATCTCTGGAGGTTAGGGATTCATACAAACTGTTTTCTTGATATCCCAGAGAGTGGGGAACAGCATTTTTGCTTTTTCATCGGAGAATGATTTCGTGGGGTCTTTCTTCAAGAGGGTATGCATAGAAGCAGGGGAGTACCATTCAAAAATACAGAACATTGTTGACACAATGGATATTATCAATATCCAATAGTTAGCAATCGTGACATATTGTAATATTGGTAACGTGTTAGGTCAGGTACCTAAAGCAGATACCTGTCCACACTATTTAAGACGCAACTTGACAATTTGTGGTAGTTATTTGAAAATGGCCTTATGAGCCGAAACAGGTCGTAACGAATAAATAAACACAGTAGAAACTAGACAAAAGTATTTTTTTATTCTATATTCAAAAATACTAGTATTATTGTGGAAAAAGCGACGGGCACCTGATATGGCACAAAGCACCCCCGTTTTTTTCACAATAATACTAGTATACTAGTATTTCGTTCGTTATTGTTTTAAGCTTATTTAAAAAAAATATTTTTAACTTTTTAGTTCGATATTCTTTAAAAGCGTGTTTTTTAGTTTCCTTTAAACTATATTTATTTTTCACTTTCTAGTACGATTTATTGTCAAAAATGTTTTTTTATAGTTCTAGTCACTAGTATTATAAATCTTTAACAGACGGCGCACGAATGTAAAATTCCTCTCAAACAACATAAAAAAGTTTGAGATCTTAAATTCTATAGTAATACTGATATGCAGTAAGTCTCCAATAGAGGGCGGACAGTTGTAAAATTTGTTTCGAAGTAAAGAGAAAATTTACAGTAATAATTTCAAAAAATAATTCTGTCTTAATGTTTTGATTTGAAGTTTCATTCAAAATAGTAATGGATTAAAAAATTTTTTTCAGTGAATAATTTTATTTTTCATATCAATCTTTTAATCAAAAAAAAAAAAATCAGCTCAACTGACGTAGACTTAAAAACGTCGAAGGAAATTTCAGCAAAACAATCTTCTTCTTGAATGCGTTTGTTGAAAATAGTGTTAATACAAGCAAATATTTCAAGGTAATAGCATTCTTAAAGGGGAAAAATGAAAATGATAGGCCCAAAAAATCAAAAACTCTAACGTTTGAACAAGTCCAGAGGTTTATAAATGGGGAGCCAGATAAAAAATATTTGATGATACAAGTTGCTATTATATTTGGAATATATGGAGACTGCCGGCGGGAAGAGCTGTGCCATTTATTAAGCGAAGACATTAAATTAATGGATAAATCATTGATTGTTCAAATTCCAAATACAAAAACAAAAATATCTGGTTCATTTGTGCATTGTTGGAAAAACAATGACTATTAAAAAAATACTTTCATTACGCCCTTCTATTATCAATCATCAACGTTTTTTCTGAAATACTCAAATTATAAATATGTTTGGTATAAATATGTTTGTTAATATGCCCTCTACCATTGCTGAGTTTCTAAACCTCCCGGAACCTAAGAAATATACAGGTCACTATTTCAGATCTTCTGCTTCTTTGCTAGCAGAATCAAGAGCAAGAAAATTAAACTATGCGATATACAGCTAAGCCGATTTTTTTGGTAACAAGTCAATTGAACCCCTTTTTGCAGCCTCATCAATATCGTCAGGAACACACAATTCCTCACAATTGTTCTTCATTATGCAAGACATTAAACACCAGCAAGAACTTTGAATGTGACTGAATAAAACACGTGAGCTAAACATACTGCTGTACTGTTTGTTGCAACCCAGGTGATTCGGCGTCACCTAACATGACGAATTCACATCAAATGCGATAACATGAGAATAGTTAACTGACAAGAGATGTCAAAATGTATTTTTATAGAAATATTGAATTTAAATAGGACAGTTGTATAAAAACTTTGTATGATATTTTTGTTAAAAGTTTCATTTTGTTCGTGTAATTGCTCAACTCACTACGCTCGTTTCACTAAATTTTTCACTCACATAATAAAACCTTACTTTTAACACTCATATCGTAAATAGCTATTATATGAAAGTTTTATATAATAATGCATTGGACTTTTTGTTGAAAAACATATGTAAGTATTGCAAGGAATAAAAGCTAAATAGTTTCCAAGAATCCCAATTTATACGCTAACGGTCAAACACCGTAATAAACAGTAATAAAAATAATATAAATAAAAATATAATCGAAGTGGATGAAATATTCATTAAGAAAAATCACGAAGACACTTTCGTCTCCAACTCCAACTTTTAATCATAACATTCCATATTGCAATAGATGTGAACAAATGAATCCAAGAAAGGAAATAATTATAAAAACATTGCGGTAGGGAAAAAAGTATGGCAATGCCTTGTGAAATAACAATAATAAAAACAGGTGGTGCGTTAATGCGTATAGAAGAGAGGTGGTCGCCTTCAATCATGAGCGTATCATGAAAATGGAAAACAGCATTCAAATCGATTACTATGAAAACTAATTCGACATATCTGAGTTTTTTTTTTGACGAAACACTGTGAAAAACTTTTTCCAATGATACATACTTTTATCAACCTGGATTTTTATAGAAGTAACTGATAATGCTGCATGTGTCTTGTGTGTTGATAATATTACTATTTGTTGAGTATAAAACCGTGTGAGATATGTGAACAAGTGAAAAAAATATAACGTCACAAAGAAGTAGCCTTTCACGTATTTACAGATACGAAAAAACTTTCAGAATAGTGATGTCTATTTTTTGTTCGTAGTTGTAGAAAAACATGTTCGTTTCACATATAAGATGGGCCAATAAAAATGAAACAAGGCCGATTGACAAAAAACAACTAAATACAATTCCAAAAGTTTATTGGTCAATTTTTAACATAATATGTCGTTTTGATAATGTTTTATCTTTGTGGTTTCTGATCTAGGCTTATGACTCTTTGGGGACCGGTTAGTATTTCATTAAATTTTTTTCTACGTTCATGCATCTTCAGTTGTTAGCTGGTTATGTTTTCAAAGACAGGTTAATCAATGCTCTTATTTTTATATTAGTATATTGGTTTATTTTAAGGACAAAACACAAGCACTATAGGAAAATACTTAAGGCGATCTAAGAGCGGTTCCTTTGCGAATGTAGCGATTCACGTTAGATATGAATCGCTGGAGATAAAATCCGTTTGAAAAAACGTTCTCAGGAAGTTCATTCCACATAAACGCGGTTCTCCAAATGAAAGAGTTTTTGAACAGTGAATTTCGAGGGGTACTGAGTTGAACCTCAAAACAATGGGGCTTCTTCATCTTCTTTCTTGTAGAGCGAGGTCCAGTTTCATCATCTTTGGTCGGTTTTGGCAAGATTTTGTATCGATGCGGCCTCAGGATGGAATATTGGATTAGAATCCAAGCTGCCGGGTCGAACTCTTTCAAAATATCAAATATTGGCTCCGGGATACCCTCCAGTGCTCCTAGAATTCTAGCTAAGTTTTTTCCTCGAAAATTGTTTGGTGTTTGAGCATGGATCTCGGGGGCGGACAGCATACTTACCTTGGAGTTTCTGTAATCTCATGTAAATCAGCAGGAGTTTTAAAATATTATACAGTTGGTTGGAAGGGTATCGATAATGGAGGTTGTGCATATTGCGGAGGATTATTTTTTCGATTGTTAGTATTCGGTGGGATTGTTTCGGAGAGATCGCGTAATAAATGATGGCTTTAAAATACAGGATCAGTCTTTTTATATACATAATAACCCATCTTCCGAGTATGCCTCTTACTGGAAGGAAACTGTCGCGAAGGTCGCTTTCTCGGTCACTCTCAAATAGATCACTGAGTTTCAGAACGGGATATTTTCCCCCAAAAAATCAGAGTCAAATCATTGGTCTAGAGTGAGTTGTGGTATTTGGGGGTACGAGAAGAATGGTTTGCGTTTTGGTAGGCCTAAGTTTGACTTTCCATTTATCGCGCCTATGTGCGAAGCGATCTATCATGTTTTGGGTTCCAGTGATGGGAACTGTGTCGTCGACATATTATGAATTTTTGGGTTGTGGGGTTCTTTTGTTGTCATGTACAGAGATAGAGGAAAAGAATGAATATAAAACAGACCTCGTTGAACGTCAAGTAAGACAGTCATCGTGCCCTATGAAGAGTTGTTAGTTTGGAAAATGCGAAAAAATTTTCATTTTGTTAGTAGGAATGCTGTAAACTCAATTTCACCCCTTTCTTCTATCCAGCATCCTGGAATCCAATTATTCAAATAACCTTACACAATTTGTGAGATAGTGCGAAGAAGCACCGTCTAATAAGATCAACATAGGTTCTCACGGCCGGAGTCACGATTAAAGAGAACAATACCCAGGCTGGTAGGCTGTGGTCTAATTTAACCTGGAATACCAAATGTTTCGACTCCAAATACGGCAGAAATAAACGGTGGTATTTGCCATGAATTCAATGACTTAAGTTAAGTCAACGTACATACCACCGATGATGTTTGTCACTGTAACAGACAAAAAGTTTGATACTTCAAGTTCCATTCCACCACAGCGTACCACAGAGGATTTTGTTTTTTTACCTGAGCACCGTCTTGTTGAAAAATCAATTCCTGTTCATTATACGTTTAACTTTTTGGAATATTCTGTATGAGTGTCGTATACAATTTTTAGATTCGTATTATCCCAGTTACGATAATCGTGGCGATTCACCAAAGCAATCAAGAAGAAAGCATCCTTGTTCGAAAAACACACATTGAATACGAAATTAACCTTAATGGCTCACTCATTATTTCGCACAAATGCAAGTGATGGTCGTAGTCTTCTTCATCAAGTTCTTACAATGAACGAAAGATGGGACCTGTATTGTTTTATTACTCTTTGGACTCTTGTACTCAACGTACTATTGATTGCAACTAACTGAATGAGACGTAAAAACTCGATAGTAGTAAAAGTCAATGAAACCAGCGACTTCCTTCGAAGGAAATTACTTAACTCATACAGTTTGTGAAATGAAATTAAATTGTTGTTTGCACTTTTCGTCAAACATGTTGTTGATATTCTAATGCTCCATTAATTGCTGAAGGAATTAACTGATTCTTGAGATTTGCGCATAAACATATAACAAATAAAAATATGAAAGAACAAATAAAGAACAAATAAAATTGAAACTTAAGAAGGATAGTAACAATTATATTAGGAATCGTTTTCGAAATTGATTGTGAATATTAACAATAGAAACGTTAATTTGGCTTAAAATCTTTTAATTTTTATTTCATTTCAATTGTTCAATCTTTAATTTTTTACCTGATTTTAATTTTATTGTAATTTCAGTTCAGATATTTTTGCTTAATATAATTGTTTTTCTTTTCAGCTGTTGACTTTAATTTTCAGTTTTACTTGTTTCAAGGATTTCAAATCGTATTATATTAGACAATAGGAGTCCAAATAAAAATTCATTTTTATTAACCCTTATTCTCATTTGGAAAATATTGGAGGAATGGAGGTATAAACCCCTGCTTAGAGAATTGACAATTTTGTTCTGTTATTATATCAATTATATCATTATATCATAAACAATTTAAAAAAGTTCAAAAAGACAGAAAAATTAACTATTATCAATAAAAGCTCTTTAAAAAAAATTATTCATTTCAGTTCGGTTTCACTTCCAATATGTATGTGAAAGTTTTTCATTTTAAGGTACTGTTGGAGTGCTGACACTTGTTGCTGAAAACTGAGAGGTGAGTCTTTTCTAAAGAATAATCTCAGCACAAAAATGTAAAGATCCAGTTTTATCAACTGGGATCAAAGTAAATATTGAATTAGTTTGATGAATTCCAGTCATGCAAGTGTGAGAACTTTCTGATTAGTCGTTATGTAGTTGTTTCCGGAAGTATCCAATATCCAAGATTTCAATTTTCAAAATTAAATGAATCGTCATTCAAATTTTCCAATTACTTGTAAGTGTTGTATTATTGATAAAAACATTACTCTTTCACTTTTACAAAACGACTTTATTCACGACTTCCACGTTGTTTAAGAGAGTAGTAACAAAGTTCTATATTCAACTAAAGAACATTTTTTATGCATCACAAACATTATCCCAAAAAAATACATCGTTAATGTCGAAAACCTAGAAATCTGATTTGTATCGCCATCTATATAAAATGGACCAAACTAAGGCTTGAACAGCATTTCAATTTAGCGTAACAATACAGATTTCTATGTAGATTCTTAACACTCCCTCTCGCTAAAATGAACAATTTTTTTTATAAACTATTCAGTATCTCTTGAGCCTAGTAAATTAACAAATTTCAAGAAAAAATGACCCTTTGTTACAACTATCAAAGTATTGAATATTACAACTATCTGTTACAACTATCAAAGTATTGAATATCAAGTAATCCTTTCTTAAAATTCTCACAAACAAAGTTGTATTTTATGTCCATATGTTTTACTCTTTTATTATTCGAAGGATTTTTTATCAAGGCTATACACCGTTGATTGTCTTCATACACTTTTATTTTAGTTACACACAAATTCACATCACTCAACAACAACAAATATAAAGCCTCGCACACAGCAGCACAAAGCGCCACTAACTCAGCTTCTGTTGTTGATAAAGAAACACAATTTTGCTTCAGAACCCTTTTCAAATGTACCCATGTATCATCATAAGCTCGATCTTGATATCTACTAAAATAATTGACACAATAAGAAATGTCTGGTCTCGCCCCAAACTTAAATACATGAGACATCCCATGAGCTCACGAAAAGGTTTCTCAGTTACTTGATCTACACTCAAATCAAATCTTAACTTGGGATCAATAGGTATTTTTGAGGTGTTACATATTAAATTCCTTTCATGAGTTTACAATATACTTTGTTTTATTTATTTTCAACATACCTTGTTCTCTATGATAAGAAATTTCAAGCCCCAAGAAATTTTTAAGTTCACCTTTATCTTCAATTTTGAATCTGATCGTTAATCTATTTTTACTATATTTATCATTTCAGGGTTTAGACTTGCTAAAATAATGTCGTTAACATATAATAATAAATAAAGTTTACTTTTGCCCTTCTGGCACAGAATGTACAAGCAAAAATAATTTTCAGAACTTTCAAAACCCAAATCTAGCAAATAACTATTTATTTCTTCATCCCAACACATGGAAGATTGTTTTAACCCATTAAGTGCTTTTTTAAGTTTAAATACCTTATTGTTTTTATACTTTATACCTTGTGGAGGATAAATGTAAACGTCCTCATTCAGGATACTTTACAAAAACGCTGTTTTTACATCAAGCTGATGAAAATAAAACTCATATTGGTTCCCCAACATTAAAAGAATTCTAATAGTTGGCATTCTAGCTACTGGAGAATAAGTTTCGTTATAAAATGAATTTTTATTCTGAGCAAAACCCCTCATAAGTAATCTAGCCCTATATTTGTCGCAATCATTATTTTCTTAATTCTTTATATGCAAAAACACATTTAGTATCTAGAATCTGTTTCTCCGGTTTTTCTACTTCAATTCAAGTTTTATTTTTCTACTTAAATCCAAGTCTTATTTTCTTCTATCGACGTTAGCTACTGTCAACTGCATCAAGCCAAAATCTACTATCCGCCCCGCCGGTTAAGTCATTAAAATTTAAAGGTATATTATTGATAAAATTAGTAGTGTTAAAAGCCATATACAATTCATAGTCATTGAACCGTGACGGTAATTTAACATTTCTTTTATTTTCGCTAACTGTTTTTCGTGTCAAGTTATCCTCTGAAATTTCATTTTCACTCTCTTTTTCATCAATATTACTTTCCGTTTCTTGTTCTGTGTCCTTTTTTAAAGTATTGTCAAATTCATCATCTTTTACATCTATTAACCTTTTCTTAAAGTGAAAATTATTCTCATCAAATTCAACATTCCATAGTCTATACCCTGTTGGAGCATACTCTATCATTACACATTTTTCCGTTTTAGAATCGAATTTTCTCCTGAACTGATTTGGAATAAGACTGTATGATATGCGCTTCCATTATTTCTTTCTGCCTTGCCATTTTTTTCAGGGTGATATGGCACTGTGTCCTCCATAACTATTCCTTTTCCTTCACAAAACTAAACTATTTCCGCTGAAGTGTATTCTCCGTTATCTCAACGCAACTTGGAAATCTTGCTATTAAATTTTGATTCTGCCATACTTATAAACTCAATCAATTTTTGACATGCCTGACTTTTCTTTTCTAATAAATAAACTACCGTGAAGTTTAAAAAATCATCAATGAAAGTTATAAAATACTTACTTCTATCAATTGACGTGGGACTTATGGGACCACATATATCAGTATGGATAATTTTTAACATCCTCGTACTTCTTTTCCTTGTCTCAAAAGGTATCCTACTCATTTTTTCTGTTAATCGACAAAATACAATTTATGGGTGTCACGAAATTGTACAATGGCTGCAAGGATACCTATCATACGCAACGACTACAAAAGGTCAATGTCACAGCTGATATTGCGCAAAAGTACACTTATTGGTTCATAGTGTTTTATAAAAAATCGACAGAAGAATTGCATCTGGATATTGTACAAAATACATTGATTCCTAATTTGAGCCAGTGTCTTTTTGATACTCAAACAGGCAGTTGCCATTTAGCTGCAAGTGTGTGAGAAATAGTATACAGAACATTTCCAAAACGGATGATAGTTGAATGCCGCGCTAGATCACCTAATATTAAATAAAGTCGATACCAAGAGAACCGACAATATTCGTGACCTAACAAATCGCGAATCAGGCAAGAATCACAAAACATAACACGACCAGATCATTATTTAGCAGTGAGAGGAGAACATTTTGAACATTAACTGTGTTTTTTTTGTTATTGATTGTGTTACTAGTAACTGCCCAAAAACATAGTTTACTGACTATGTTTTACTATTTAACAATTACAATATACCTACAACGTAGGTACATATGGAGCCACTATATTGCATATGCATTTTAAATTTTAAAATACAGGTTTATTCAACTTTTCTCAGCGACAAATTACAAACCAACGCCGTTTAGTTTTGAATATAGACGTGAAAGTTTTTATTGTGTTTTTATTTAACTCAGTCAACCAATTTTCTGGGCCTTAATTTAATAGGTAATAATTCACCCAATTATAATCAAATATTACCGAAACATCCCAAAATATAAAATAAAATGTAATTTCTCAGTATGAAGTGAATGTCTACCATCCAAAAACTACAACAAAAAATACAGGTCCGTATTTAAAAAATCAAAGATGGGGGGTGGCCCAAGTCAGATGATACCCTATATAAAAGAATCATGGACATATTCTGATAGCCCACATCAAATGCCAATAGCAAAATATAGACAAATTTTCAATATGTCTACGAATAAAGAAGATATAGCCAAAGAAATTATTTGGGATTTTTTGGTTTTTCCTGTATATCTCAAGAACCAATAGAGCTATAATCGATTTTTGCATATCATTGAAAAGGACTCTAAAATACGCAACTTTGCCACAATTTAATTGACATTCTACCTCCTATCGTTTACGAGATCTCAAAGAACAGAAACGAATTTTAATAACCCTGTATATTTCGTAAATATTCTATCACTCCAGCGATACAATATTTTATAAAATTTTCAATAGAAAGTGACAAGAGACCGAAAAATAAATTATGGTTTCTTCAAGAAATATATTCCATATTCCATTCGAAGTGATATACAGTATTATTTACATGAGATTTTAATTTAAAATTTATTCCATCGTTCTGAAGGGACGGCTTTGTGGTGCTTCGCAATTTATGGCGTATATATTTTCTTTCAGCAAATTGAAACGGCAGTAACAGTGTTCTGAAGTATGGAATTATAAGCTCAATTATTCGAGCTATAGTTGGGTTTTCTATGTAGTGGAGGGATGAGTTTGTAATATTTTGCATCAACTTTGTCGATCCGTCCATTGAGGCACGGAGATTAGGGTGAACCGTTATTAAATTTTTACGAAATTACTTCGGGATGTAGTAGATTTCAAATATCCTACAAACACATATTTTTGTATTTCATCTTATTGAAAGACATTATTGTTTCATTTTTAATGATATCGCTGACGTTCATGATACGTTTGAGATCACATGTAAAGATTAACTCGTGAAACTATTACAAACTAAATATTTTTACATATCTCAATAACTTGTGATAATTATAAAACCCATGATATATACTGCTATTGAAATGTATTCAATCACACAGTATATACATATCATTTATTTCAGCAATATGTTTTGCTACGTATATTTCTATATAGTTGAAGAATTGAATGTTAGCAGTCGGTTGGAAACAATTTGTGTGAATAAACAACTTTGAGTGGTAACACTTTATAAACAATGTTGGAACTCAGTGTAGTAGTGTTTGTTGGACGAATTGAAAATTTTGGCTCGCAAAAATACAAGATCCACAAACAAATCGAAATGTATCACATTATGGACAAGTACAAGAATTCAGTACTCAAGATTTATAAGCGGAAACTTGATAATTATTTCCAAGTAAATGATATTGCTGATGTGGAATTGGCCGTGGGGGTAGTGCGTCCGACTCACGATCGGAAGGTCGTGTGTTCGATTCCTGCCTCGACCAGATATTTTTCTCGAGAGAATTTATCTGGTT
>WOGN01007952.1:0-11547 GCA_015342105.1 Leptinotarsa texana | reverse complement strand
TGGTCATTATTACGCCTTGGTCAAAGACGAAACGGACTGGTTTAAGTTTGACGATAGTCGTGTCACGAAGTGTTCTGGCGATGCATTAAATTTATTGGAGCCTCTAGAGACACCCTACATTTTGTTTTATAAGAGAGAGGACATTGTTAGATCAAGATCTTCAGATGATGTGGTGCTGCAGGGTTTTCCTGCAGCTGAAAAAGCAAATGCGCCACTGGAATCATTTTTATCGTTGTTTTAATAAAATTTATTATTAACAATTAAATAATAAATCTTTTTTCAGATTGAAGAAACCGATGAAAATTATATTATATTTTCAAGTGTTCTAAGTCGAGTTTCGTGGTGGTCGTGGTAGTGGACGGACGTGCCGATAACGTCCGTCGACAAAGAAGGTACTCGGATGCCATGTGCTACCGCGGGGCTACTATTTATATTGTGATTATCTATTGTGCAAAGATATTATAGTTTATGTAAAACTTTAGACAAAAATGTGAAGTGAGGGCCCCCTTTATTCACGCCGGTATCCTGGACGAGGTGGTTCGAGGGCCATGTATGTGAATTTAAAAACCCGAAGATCTCCCGAAGAGGAGGCGATTCAAAAAATATTTGTTAAAAAATCAAAAGGTCTTCCGAGCAGAAGGCGACAATAAAAAAGTTGAATTGTTTTCATCGTAAAAAAGTTCGACAAAAAAGAGTGGCAGCATTGCTTCGAGCAAGATCGCTGTCCCTCCTCCCGACGAAGCTCCTGTCATCTTTGATATGAGGAGCCAGGATAAATGCGCCCGAGTGGAAAGCAACGTCCAACAAAATTAGAGACAGAGAGAAGTGCTCTAAGATTTTGTGAAATATGCATACCCTAAATGTAATTTTCAACCTTGAATATTTTACTTGGTAGATTATATCATCTTTTGTCACATTATCAAGTTATTTATATTGAATAACTAACCTTGAAAATCTGGTGACGGTGGTGGCATCAAATGTCCTCGTAGTGGTATCCCTCCTCTCTTCGAAGACGCTCCTATCCAGGATAGTACCTTGTTTTTCTAACCTCTCAAAGAACGACTCTTGGCACTCCCTACTAGCGAAATCCACTTGAATTTTAGTATTTTTCAAACTAAACCCGCGCATTTTATTAACCGCACCCTGCGCGTTCAACACTTGTTCATAAAATACGAGCGCTTGGCCCTTTTCCCGATCTATGTGCACTTTATTTATAACGCCGAAAGGATCAAACTGCATTTTCAGGTACTTTTCGTTAACACTCTCGTTAACCCCGTCAATCCACACACAGTTGTATGGCATCGACTTGCCAAAACCTAACTTAATTCGATTATTACCTAGATGTTCTCCGTCCATTTTCCGTATGGCCTTGACAACACTCACTATATCAGAGTACTGACAAAACGCATAAGAACTCACAGCCCCTTGTTTTTTAATGTCGATTTCGATTATCTCCCCAAACTGATCGAAATGTTTCCTGAGATCGGACGCGGTTACGTCTTTTTCTAGATTACCGATGAACAAAGTCCTCGTGGCCTTCGGGTGGAACTCATCGATTTCCGCCTCGTACGGCCTCAAGTCGTTGTCCTCCACATCGTAGCCCTGGTAGGGCGCCACCTCGATCTTGCACCCGAAAAACAGCTTATCGTAGCTCACCTCTATGGCCTTCTCGACGTCCTCAGGCTTCTTGAAGCAGACGATGGCGTGTCTCTCGGAATCCTTGCCGACCACCTTCACCCACGTCACTTTTCCGTGTTTTTTGTACTCGTGGAAAAGACCGTCTTTCAACGAGGTGTCGGACGATCTCACGGGTAGGTTTTTTACACAAATCGCGAGCGGTCTACGATCGTCCGAATGGACAACGGGCTGGTGGTTCAAGTTGGCCGTCGACGCTAACCTCCTGGATTTTGGCGAACTCGTCGAACTTGTATCTCTAGATGTGGAGGAACTTGAGGAGCTACTACTGCTTCGGGATCTTGACCTGGAAAAAAAATCAATATATAGAATAATAAAAAAATCTCTAGAACAGCAATACAATATTTTTTAGACAATTTTTATCGCTATATGTGTTTCCGGGTTTAATTTTCCACAGTAATTTTCAACACTCCCGATCTGGACCCATACCATAAATTTTGATACCCCCACGGCTGGTTCAGGAACCATATAAAAGCTCATCGTGTTTTTTGCTGCCTGTGATTCTTAAGAGTCGATCTTTAGTTTTCGCCAGTTTTTTCAGGTCTCAAGACATTTCTAGACCAGTCTCGATGTCACTCTTTGAAAGACCACAATTTGAAATAATTTCACTCAAGCACCTCCTTGTTATAGAAGTTTCATGTCTGTCCTCTTCCACTTTCTTTCCTCCACTCGTTCACTCTTTCTTGTCCTCTTCCACTTCCTTTCCTCCACTATTCTATGATCCATTAGGTAAATAATACGACTCAGTGTAGTTAACCTAGCATTGGTAGCTCGTTCTGTTATACAAAATATTCGGTCTGACCCGGTCTCGTTACCGGCGTGATTATTATAAGAGGATAAACGCAGCAAGCATATTTTCACAGCAATATTCTTTACTGAGGATGTCTACGAGGATCATTATACTTCTTTGTAGCAACCAAGCAAAAAGAGGTGTCTCAGGAATCAGTAAGTTTGGAAGATTTAAGTCCACGAAATGGGAAAATGGATCGGGAAACCATCTCAGCTGGTTTCTTCCTCTCTTTGGGAAGGTTTTCCACATTTTTTCATGTGAAGATGGAGAAGCAGGGAGTCAAAACCTTTCTTTCCCAAAAATTAATCTCTCAAAAATATACTCCTTTCAATATCATAAATATATTCTTTTTCGAAAATACACAAATATTTCTTGCGATAAAATATGATTTCATTGACATCCTTTTTTATCTTTTTGATGTAAAGATAAATACAACACAAAATTAATTGTGTAGATTGATACGATATTTCCATTTGATATCATGGAAAATAAT
Source organism: Leptinotarsa texana (assembly GCA_015342105.1). Taxonomy (NCBI): domain Eukaryota; kingdom Metazoa; phylum Arthropoda; class Insecta; order Coleoptera; family Chrysomelidae; genus Leptinotarsa; species Leptinotarsa texana. Next base: position 8,569 of record WOGN01007952.1, on the reverse strand, counting down.
ATTTATTTGCTTGCATTGCAATTATTTCTCAATATGAGGTATTTTAACAACTTAACGGTCAATTTATGAATAAATCGAATGGCTTATCTCACAATTCATATACGAAGTGAACAGAAAAAAATGTGAAAAAACAGTTATGAGAAACTATGATGTTATATTAGAAGATGTGTTAAGATCAATTAATTGATCTAGATAATATTTTAGTAAATTTTCAAAACAAAAACCGAAAATAAATAAGTTCACTAGGTGTCACGACTGATACTCATTATATACATATATTGAAATATAAGATAATTTTAATTTTATACTTCTAACGAGAAAATTCTGATCACAGTTTTTGAAACACTCTATACACTATTTCTTTTTGTTACACTTAAAAAATAAACATAAATTGAGGTGACTTTCGATCAACTAACAACGTGAAAACTACTAAAATTAGTGCCTACCTCGAAGGTGATCGACTACTGGTACTTCCAGATGGCGATGGAGACCTGGAACCTGACCTGGATTTCGTTTTCTTCTTTGAACTTTGATCCGAATTTCGCCTCTCATTATTTTCCGACGGTGTTGTGCTATACCCTGTATCTGTCTGACTATTACCTGTGGTGTTATTATATCTGAAACGAACCAAAATGAAGGTAGATTAGATAACAAGTGTTTGATGAATAAAAAGAAAGATTATATACAAGCTGATAATGAGAGTTTTTGCCGATTGGCAAAATTATAGGAGCCGTCAGCAGAGGTGATAGTTTAGATAAGTGCTAATCGTGTTATGGGGTCGGTGTTGAAAATTATACATATTAAAATTTTGCTATCGTGTACAAGAACACATAAGAAATATTTTAATCTGCAATATTTGAATAAAAACACAATTTTCTATTTTATAAGCGTAGTAAAAATCAAGCAGAAGTCCACTCCCGTAACTTTCATTTATAAATTCAAGTTTATATTCAATTCATAAATTCAAGTTCTCGGTGACCTCGAAACGAAGTCCGGAGCCAATTTCGTTCTTTTATCATATGCGTGCGCTCATATAAAAACGAAATTTAATAGAAGATTTTGTGGTAATTTACTTAGAACCAACTACAAAAACTAAAAACAATTATAACCACAGCAAATAAACTAAACAAAATATCAAGTCCCGACCGTTTATTGTAACAAATCCTGGAACCGTTGAATCCTTTGATACTACAGCACTCATTGGATGAGAATCTCATCCTAAGAGAGGTTGAAAGTTTCCGACAACACGGGCGAATCACTTGGTAAAGATAACCTACTGGTTTATTATTCTACGGTGCTCTAAGTTCAGTAGTTTGGCATTCGTTATGGATTTTGAATGGGATATTGAATCCGTTGTGGGAACGAGAAGTGCTGAATTTATTGGAGGCATTCGTTTCCCACCCTCGGGCTCATACAAGCTAATAAGCCTGATGTCTTCCTTCTCGATCACCAGAGCAAGACGATATATGTTGTCATGGAGTTTTCAGCTCCTGGCAAGACGAAATCGAAAAGAGGAGGAAAAACGGATATTTCCTCTTTGATCTCCGCAGACTCTATCCAGACTACTGTCAAGATGGTTTGTTGCACTAAGGCAGAAATCTCAGCCGGGCAGATGCAAAAGGCTGTCATTCTTGGCACACTGGGCTTGCTCAGTTCACATAATTCTCGGACCCAATGATCACTTACCCTACGGTGTGGGTGTTGATAATGCTGGCGCACCCTCGCGAACGTATTGGGGCTTCGGGTAAAAGTGAAACCTGGTAATAGCAATAATTAAACAATAACAAAAAAGTCGAGTTAACAGTGATACAATCATGATAACACTAGAAAATGTATGCAACAGCTGTAGAAAATTCCTTCTTGCAATATCAAAGTCGGGAACGTACAAGAGACTAGACAGTTGAGTAAGTCTTTAGTCTTTTTGTAAAAAATTCTTTGTATAAGATCTAAACTCACGGAGTAGTTTATTGTAATTAGGTACATTTTACGAGAAGCAGCGGGTGAAGATGGAAGATTTGTGTTTGGGAATGACTGAAATTGAACTGTTCCATGTGGTAAAACTATTTATTGTTGAGAATGTTCTAAGCCTCTTCAGCAAATAATCAGGTTGACGAGGGTTTTCATCTTTCAACAACAATGATTCTTACATGGCCGAAAATTTTCCGTCTACCAAACGAAAAACAGTTACAACTTTGTGTTGAGCAAATCACGATTTGGAAATCTTATAAAAAGTTTCGTTCAGATAACTAACATGTTTAGTGGAGAGAAGTTCTGGATCAAACCACAATCCTTCATTATTGCAGATTCTCTAGAATCGTTCTTCAGCGCATGGTCTGTAGAAATGTTGACTTGAAGATCCTTATTAATATATGACTAAGCAGATGTAGAATCACGAGGCGGAAAAGATAAATATAACTGCGTGTCTTCCGCATAGTGATGTATATTGCATTTTTTACAAACTGATGAAAATCGCAGATGTACAAGCTAAAAAGCAAGGGCCCAAAGATAGATCCTTGTGGTACTCCCTTCGATACCGGTAGAGCATCCGATACAGCAAATCTAATAAGCGTGTAAATGTCTTTACGTACTGTCATCGTGACATGAGTAGATTTATCTCAGCCGTAACATGAAGTCGTCATGTTAAAACGAGATGAAGGAATTGATTTCTTTATCGGAAAATCGGATGTCCGCCATAGAGGATGACAGTGTTCCATGTAAGTGAAATATACGATATTGTGTATATGTAAATGATATCTGATTCAATTTCATAACGAATGTTTTGACAAGCTGGATGAGAAAAGGCAATTTTCGTATAATTCAGTGTTCATATATAAGTAGTTCTTCAAAAATTACTTTTCCTTTCGTTCAATTTAATTTTCATGTGATATTGGTTCTTTCGGAAGAGCTTTCTTCCCAAGTTTTCTACATTTTTTGTGTAAAGATGGAGAAATAGAAAGCAAAAAAACCTTTATTTCCCATAACTCATTTTTTTGAAACAAGTGGTTGACTTTTAAATAGAAATCTGACCTTCTGAAAAAAAAAGTGATATGTTTCATCAATTTTTCCAATCTCTCTATCAATTGGCTTATTCAGGATGGATTATGATACTCCAGTCCAAAATTTCGGTAAATTTCATTTATAGATCTTTCGCATTAAATATTTGCAAGTGTGTCTGATCATTGAAAATAATCTCAAGTATCTTAGATTGGAAATATTTGTCCTTGGCATCATTTATTACCCGTCTAATTCAACATCTCCTCATTTTAGGTCTGCTGAAGGTTAGGAATGAACAGATGTTGGACAAGTTTTTTTGTAGTCATTACTGAAAGGGGGAAGTGATCCAAAATAAATATTCATGAACCAGGGTCAAAAAGTAATAGAATCATGATTAGTTTATTTTACTGAAGTGATTTAGTAAAATATCTATGAAGAATCATGCCAAATAAATGTTAGTAGGTAAAATAACTACTAAAAGTGAACTTGGAACTTTAGATTACAAACTATAAAGTAGGTTAAACATGTTATTCTACAATATACTTTATTCTGATAGGTACAGTTATTATCGAAAACAAAATTAAGTAGAAATATATTAACCTAAAACTTTTGGGAGAACCATGGTATGTGCTATGAGTACAGTTGATAATAATAGTTATTATTAAGAATGTTGGACATATCTAATTGTATCAAAAACACAACCTCACAATTTTTTTGGTAAAGAAAGTTTTTGGCTTTCTACTACTCCATCTTGATACAAAAAAAAATAATCTCTCCGTTTCATAAAGCTGGCGATACGAAATAGTAATCTAGAAAGTCTATTATGACCCAAGTAAGTGAACTGAATTTTCAACTTTTTTAGCTCTTATTTTCAGTATTTCCAAACGAAAATAATTTTAAAATTCATTAAAAAAATTACTTCACGAATAGACTTTTGAAATTCGAATCAGCATGCAAAATATTGATTTGTTCTCATAATATTATTGAACATTTGTATGCCTCCCGTTTTTTTTCTCTCATTTTGCGATAATTTTTCACTAAATCTCTTCTACGAACTTATCAAACATTTGCAAATCCAGATTTTGAGATTGACCTCTCACCATTGGGATTCAGCAATCACTCATATGTACTTTTTCACAAGAAAGCAAATTGTTGAGTGAAAACTAAGTATATTCATTTTAAAGTGTTCGAATATATTTTGAAAATTCCATGAAAATCGAAGAGTACCTCATTCTCAAGGAAATCAAAACGAGGTAGATTTTTTCTACAATGTTGAAAGCATTGAAGGATTGTAGCAAAACAAATAATTTATCCCACTTTGATCGACTGTGAGAGTGTCTGTCACACACCTTACACGAATCCATCGTTAGCTCAGCTAGATCAAGACGAAACAAATACATCTTACTGATTAGGAAATTATCAATAGTTATCACGGTTATACCAGAGTGATCCCAAAAGTCCCGGCCTAATCTAGAGATGGCGGTAATTGTTTAAAAAATTCACGGTATTAAAAAGTAAGTTTCAAGTTTGAAGACGCTGTGTTGTTTAGTATTTTGGCAGGCATCAATAGAGAAAGGTATGTGGTACCATACTTTCATTTTTGAAAGTCCTCAATTCAACCGATATAAAAGCTGAACTGGATTCTACTCTGGGCGAGTCTGCTCCTTCGTTTACAGCGGTAAAATATTAGGTAGCAGAGTTTAAACGAGGCCGTACGAGCTGTCAAGATGAGCATCGCAGTGGTCGACCAAATGGGTGCCGCGTTTGCTCACACTCAAACAAAAACAGTGTTGAAGATGTTTCAATTGAGTGATTAGCGAAGTTTCACAGCAACAAAGCAGGATACTTGCGTCATTTCATAAGCATTAATAAAAAATGTGTACATGAATTTACACTCGAGACGAAAGATCAATCAAAACAGTAGACTCAAAAGGGAGAACTGGCTTCAAAGAAGGCGAATACCGTTTCATCTGCAGGCAAGGTTATTGTATCGGTTTTTTGGGATGCGCGTAGGATAATGCGATCTCATTGCAATGTTTGAGTGAAGAAATGAAACAAAAACGGGCACATTTGGCTAAGAAAAAAGTGTTGTTTCATCAAGACAATGCATCAGTTCACAAATCCATTATTGTATCGACCAAAATTAACGAATTAAAGTTTGCCAGATTTAGTCCCCTCGGACTATTTTCTGTTCCTAAATTTGAAAAAGTGGTCAAAGATTTCCCAACGATGAAGAAGTGATGTCAGCCAGAACCTAAATCAAAGATGGAGTGCCACCAGCTGACTTGCAAGATGTTCATCCACTAATTAGTGGTGAAGACGATTTCGCTAATACATGGTCCGAGGATAGTGTACATTGAATATATTCATGAACCAGTACAATCATGTTCATTGTTTTACACCTGTAGATAATATTTTGAGAGGAGGGGGTAGTCTAAGACCTCAATCAATCAAATCAATCAATCGATCATATATTTTATTCAGAGACCTTATTGGGTATAGAACATGTCATTCACAATGAGCAATAAAGAAGTAAAACCTAGTTTTACAATAATATGCACAATCACAAATATATAAAAACATACACTAATTCACTATCGTTTCATATTAAAATACTCAGTGAGGTTGTAAAACAAATTAATTTGTAAATATTTTTTTATTGTGATACGGAATCTGGATAGTGTGGTCTCATTTCTAATATTTACTGGCAACTCATTATAAGCCTTTATACCCATGAAAATTGCTCCCTTTGACACTAGATCAAGATTGTCAAGTCTGGGATAGATATTGCTGCTAGCTTTAGTTTGATATGGGTGTGCATCATTAAATCTCGGAAGTGTATTTCTGTTTCTGTAGATATACCACCACCAGTACCACCTCCAGTAGATACAAGCAGACTAATGGCACGATATTCAACTCTACAAATAGAGATCTACAGGAAATTCTGTCTGACGCTTTCATTATAGCTCGTATTGTTCGTTTTTGTGATAAAAAGACCTTGTGCTGCCTGCATTGCTCCCTATAGCATTATGCCATAAGTCAAATTTGACTGAATTTCGGCAAAATAATCTTTCAGGCAGTTCCTATCGGCATGGTTACGAATACACTGAATTTGATATGTTTTACAATTTTTTTTGTCATATTATATATATATGGTCACGCCAGAGGAGTGTTTCTTTTAAAGTCAATCCTAGAAATTTCACAGAAATGTTTCGGTTTATGTGTACATCGTCAAGTTTCAAATATATTTGATAGTTTGCAGTCCTTTGTCTAGTATGAAAGATTACGTATTATATTTTTTCGGTATTGAGATGAAGTTGATTGGCAGAGAACCATTCTCCAAGTTTCCCTAGTAACAGATTTCAGATTGCATCAAACATAACCAGGACTAGGGGGCAAAAATTTACTGAAAAATATCATGTGATTATTGGACGACCCCTTACCATTTTATCAAGTAACTCAAATACTGCTAAACCCAACAAGGTTCACGAATCATCTCAAATTGTCAAACACTCTTCAAACGACTGTTCTGCAACCATATTTATCACTTATGTGTATAGTTTGTCAAAATTTCCATAAATACTAAATTGTAGACAAGATTCTCGTAAATTATTTACGGTGACCAGTTCCATTTATTCAGTATTTTAGCAAAGTGTTAGCCCTGTACTTCTACTTTTCTACTTGTAAGTTTACATGCATCAGAAAGAGTTATTATTATCATTATTATTTTTACTGTTTGCAAATACCTAGTCGAATCGTAGTTCCACGCGCTGTTCGGCGTCCTGGAGTGTCGATCCATGAGAGCGGTGGTGGCGGCGGCGGCAGCGGAGGCGCTGTAGGGACCGTTCCTGTAGGTGCGATCCCTGTTCCGGCCCCGGTTAGCGTCGTGGTAGCCGGCGGCGGTCCCGGTGCCCCCCGGCGCACCCCCCCTGCGGATGAATTCGCCCTCGCCGCCGGCCAACCTCGGCGTCGATCTCTCGTAAAAACGTTCTGGAAACGTTCCATGTTCGTCGGAGGACCTGCAACAAGACAAATGCGCGCTTTTAGTCCCGTATCGACAGCGGAGGACCGGCTGCGCTGACGAGGGCCCCTAGAGATTTTAGGGGCCCAGGAATTGACGCGAAAATTTTCACGCAACTCGACTCGTTAATCAAGTGTCGATTTTGCTTCATTCGCTATACGTTTCGGACCGACAAACTCCACCGCCATACCAAAGATCCATCAGATTGGTCGAATCGAAACGTCCGTCTGTATATCGTTCTGTTCGTCTGAAAAGCGAACAAATCGAATATCGCTTGAACGGAACGAGTTATCGACTTTATAATTCGATACTACTTGTTCCGGTACATTTTCGAAATTAATCTTTTTCCGAAATTTTCATAGGTTATCAATATGTTTCGCATTATCGATTTCAAACATATTGGGTTGTACAAAAAAAGTCGTATTTGAAATAACTATAATAGTAGTCTGAATATTGAAGAAAGAAAAATAATCGTCATTATTTCAAAAACAATTCAAAATATAAAAAAAACATTAAGATCCAATTATATTTAACCATGAATTATGTATAAAGTGGAGTGAACATTTTCTTATCAATACAATAATACAAGAAATATCTGAGCATATCTGAAAATAGAAAGATCCTCTTTCAAATATCTCATAAAAGGAAACAATTGAAAATAATGACGGGAACTTTTCACTCCGACATAATCTATGTTAAGTCCTCTATGTTTTTTCTTTAAAGAAATCGACAATTCTCTATGAATAATTCAGTCAGTTTTGTACTTGATAATGGGGTTAAAACCGAAACCGGTGGTATAAATAAAATTAAGTTAGTGGTAATTGTACAAAAGTGTTTTTATTCATTTCATTAAACACCTCAATAAAAGAATAACAAATGTGCATTTTACTCCGTATCGCCACCTTCTGTATCTGTATCTCTAGAGTAGGGAGGGTGAGTGTATGCCCACAGTACTTAGGCCACATGTGACCTATTGTACATCCTCCCGAGGAGTTGTCCTCCTAGGTCATCGACCATCCTGTCCTTTCCAGCAAGGTGGACAGGTCACTGGGAGACATCTCCTTGGTGTAAGCCAAGACTCGCCGAACACACACTCTATTAATGACGATAACTCCGGGCACTCGCACAGGACATGCCTGACAGTCTCATCTTCCTGTTCACACATCCTACATAGAGGTGTGTCCACCAGCCCCATATTATGAAGGTGTTTCCTTACTTGACAGTGACCAGTCAGAAATCCTACTATTGTGCGCCAGCTTCCCAGGGTCACCCAAGGTGATATTGGCAAGATTGCATTCTTTGGTTTCGTCCCATCTCTTTAAGGATTGAGCGTGGGTGTAACACTTGACTAGTTCCGCAATTGTCGAAGTCATCAGGCCGTAGGTACCACTGGGTCCTAAAATTCTTAGTCCAGCCGCTTCCTTGGCTAAAAAGTCGGCAATGCGATTACCTTTACTCCTGTCGTGCCCTTTAATCCACTTCAGGATAATGTTATTATCTACCGAGGCTTTGGCTAAATCTTGGTGACACTCTAGTACTAGCCCTGAGGTTATA
>WOGN01007951.1:0-11548 GCA_015342105.1 Leptinotarsa texana | reverse complement strand
AGTTGTGTAAATTCAGGTTGGTATTCAGTAAGTAAGACATTACATTACACTTGGATATGTTGAGAGATATATTATTCTTTAGACACCATGTAGCAACGCCATTTAAATTCAGGGCGAGACGTCCGCAATCATTAGAACATGTTATATTGTAATAAATGTCAATGTATCCAGGAAATTATTGAAAGTTCGGCCATTTTGTAGTAGTTGAAGATATTGACATTATATTCTAGGTTTATGAAGCATGTTTCAGGAGCGTCAAAGAGATTTGTCACAAGACCCCCCTTTTCATTAAATTTTTCCCCAAATGGCGCCCAGTCGCCATCTTGGAAGTTTCACCTGTCATTTTACTTCAAAATAAAGTATTCATGCATTAATTTCATTATCCCAAATATCAATTTTTTGAGTTGACCCGGTCAAATAATAAAATGGGGGGGGGGGCGTAAAAGAAAACCATTATATGAACAAGTCGATATTTTCAGCTATTTTCACCATTGTTATCTCAAAAATGAGAATATAAGAAATGACCAATACGATTCTAACGTCTCAGTTATGGGATCGACAGTTTGATTTTCGAATGAAAAATTGCTTTTTGCTTTTTTTGTCACTACAAATAGGCAATTGGATAATACACAGTGTCGATGTTGATTGGTTCTTCGTGATACCACTTTTTTTGGAAATACTTTAAAGGAAAAATGGAAGGTTATCAAAAGTTTGGAAGAGGAAGTTGTTTTCGATCTGAAATCAGACAGAAACAAGAAGTTTGTGAAATTGGACAGATCAGATTTGAACCGTTTCTTTCTCAATAATGCCATACGGCGTCTTCAGATTTCTGGTGCCGTGGTTCCAGTATCATTGAAGTGATTGACTCACAAATACACATAAATGACTAATCATATAAATATATAGCGAAACTGGACGCAACCTCCAAATTGAACATTCTTTTCGTTTGTTTTCGTGGCAGTCTCATGTCTGGTGTTTAGGTTCGAAGTCGAAGATTATAAATTCAAATCGAAGGTAACTGGGCTAGTTTTCCATAGTCTTTTTATTTGTGGATATACTAAAGATACCTATGGATATCAAACTCATCACTTTCTGCAAAATTCATGATAGAATCATTTTCATACGACATTACAATGACGCCATATGGCGTCAGTAGAATGTTGGAGAAAATTCTGTCAACCCGACGTGAGTCATCTGGTTGATTTTTGAATTTATAGATAACGTGTGAGGGTCTTACTGAACAAGAAGAGATGAATCTTTTATCAATAATGGAATGACATATTTCCGATATAGTGATGGACATAGATTAACCGGATGACGAAGATGTCACTTTTTCAAATTTCGATTATTTCCAGATGATAATCGTCCTCCTGTTCCTACCGGCAATATAAGTTATGAACGTGATTATTTGTCATTTGATGAAGAAGATGAGATACATTCACCTATATTGAAAAATTCTCATGTGAAAAAATCTAATGGAAGAAAAACACGTAAATTTTACTGGCAGTGGATATAAAGTGTGAAGCAGTATTTACGAACCCAGATAGACATACAAGCATATCCCCTATTTATAGTTGATGACATCGTGAGGGTCGTCACCATGAGGGGGAATGGGGGGAGCCTTCCCCTCTGCATTTTCGACTTGGGAAAAAGTTGAGAAATTTTGGGCCATGAGTATAGAAAAAAAATTAATAAAAATTAAAAAAATTAAAATGAGAGAAAAGAAAAGGAGAGGTAATAAGAAAAGGCAAAGAACCAGGAGAGGTTGGGATTTCTCAACATGCATAACTCGAAGAGAATTCTGAGTTGGTTGAAATCTTCAAAAAAGTTTAATTTCTCCCAAGTAAGAAAACAGTCCTGAACAGTCCACAAATTTTGAAGTGACAATTTTACAAAATTCCCAACTTTTCTCTGTTTTTTCGACTTGGGAAAAGTTGAGAAATTTCGGGCAGTGAAGATAGAAAAAATAATAGTAGAAAACAATAAGCAAAATATTATCTGAGTGTTGTTTCCTTTCATTTGTATTGAATATTCCTATACATGATGGATATGTTGGAAGACCGAGAACCTTGGTCCAAAGTAGAATAATTCCCATTATTATTTTTATAATCACCAAAATTTATTTTGGTTTGTGCATATCCAAACGGGCATAAGCATTCAGCCAATCTTTGGATAGCTAAGTAAGAAAATTGATATATTATAGTAGTATCAGTAATCCCTCGGCTTTCATTTCTTCTGAAGTTGGTGAATTTTGCTGGTGGGGTTTGGAAAATTTGGATTCCCTCCCCCCTAGTTTTTCTTTTCGCTACGGCCCTAGATATCGTCAATAACATAGTGGAACAGACCGACTTGTACTCTGTTCTAAAAACTACATCAGTCAATACATCATATGTTGAAACTTGTCGGTGTCTTGGAATTAATATACTCAGTGGAATAATGAGAATGTCAATGAATGTATTGGGCTAATGAAACTTGCATTTCTCATTACTATCATGTCTCGTAATAGATTCAAGAAACTACAAACTATGATACATATCAACGATAATTTTCATATGAAGCAGCGAAATGATCCTCAGTATGACAAATTATTCAAAAAGAGACCCTTTGAGAAAGTAAACGCATAAAATTTTGTTAGAATAGAATCAGAGGAATTCAATTCTATTGATGGAATTATGATACCTTTCGAAAGTGAATTAAGACTTTCGTCAGGGCTGGCGAGGTATATGTCGGAAAAGGCACAATAAAAAATCCGCTTTGAATGAATGAGGATATCGTAGTTAAGTGAAAACTTGTCTATGCAAAAAAATTCTAACTTTTCATTGTCAATTGGTTCACTACATAAAGTTTGCTTGGTAAACTAAAATCTAATGGAATTTTGGCATATGAACAGTAAGAATCGATAGGATCTCTAGATGTAAAACTTTGAAAACTGAAAAGAATCTTAAAGAAGAAAGTAGTGCATTATTCGATTACGTAACTGGAAAAGAAGATAATATTATAGTTGCAATAAATGTGTCTATGTTGCATCATTTTACAAAGGAATAGCTCCAGTTGATGTAAAACGTTGGTCAACAAAAAATAGAAAATATATTGATATGAAACGACCTTTCATTATCAAATATTACAATATGTTTATGGGCGTTGTTGACCAGAATAATATGCTGGTATCTTTATGTAGAACGAAACCATAAGTGGAACGTTTCTATTTGAAAGTATTTTTCCATCTCATTAACATATCTGTCGTGAATTCTTGACTATTGAATAGAACAGACTGCATGTTGGGAGGAGATACACAATACAAGAAACTCGTTACTTTCCGTGCAGAAATTGCATACTTTTTGCTTCAAAAAGATTTCGAAATTTTATCAAGAAAATCAGGTCGGCCAAATAGTGAAAATGCTTTCTTTTCAGCACCACCCCCAAAACAGATTGTCAATCCAACACCTGTTGGTGTTGGTTTGATAATTACGGACATTGGCCTCAATATTTGGATAGAAAAGTGAGATGTCGTGAGTGCGAGAAGGCTTATTCATTGGTAGGCTGCATTCAAATAAATGAAACAATGAATTATTTCAGTTTGAAAATGTTGTTGGATTTTGCTACCCTAAATACCATGGCGTCATTCCAAAAATTGGGTAGAAACATATTCAAAACAAGTAAACATATACGATAATTTTTTCTTTTCGAGAAAAAATACTCTTGTAAGGAAGTGGTTAATGTAAAGTTGCTAATAATCAGGAACGGCCCTTAGGAATTTATTTACTATAGTTTCATTAGTGAAAGAAATACTCCAAAGTTATCAAAACTTGACCACACGGCTTTGAGCAGGAGTCTACTCTACAGCAGAAATCTTGCGGTAACTGACATATACGGTTGAATACTAATCTATAAACTTGACGATTATTTGCGATCTCTCTTGCCCTTGGTTTTCATACATACAGTGTGTGAAAGCCATATTCGGTTACTGTACATATTTAGAAAAATCCCGAGACACCTCAAATGTGAATTATAATTTGACATTCTTCAACGTGAGAATGCCACCCCTACCTTCAACTTCCTCCGAATGACGGGTACAACCCCCAATTTTTCAAATGGAAAGTATAGGTTTGTGATATATTATTTGAAAGGTCTCTTCATTATGCATTCAAAATTGTTATCGCTTTTATGTTATCGCTCGAAAACTAAAATGTAATGCAAAACGTAATGATATGCAGAATATGAAAACGAACTATGGATGTTAACGGAGTAGATGTTCAAAATATTCACCGCGAACGTCTTGGCAACATCCAGATCTCGAATAAAACTGTCTTTCAACATTATTTAACATATCAGGTGTGACCGAAAAAATCGCAAGTATTATTCGTTCTTTTGAGTCATTCAAATCTAAAGGTTCAGTTTTGTACACATTGCTCATTACATATCACCATAAATAAAAATCTATTGATGAAAGATCAGGTAATCGCATTGGCCATTCAATCGATCCTTGCCTCCCTATCCACCGATTGGGAAATGTTGTATCGAGGTATTGCCGGATATTAACTTGGTAGTGTGGTGGTGTTCAATCCTGCTGAAACCATTTCATATTCACTGGAACTTAAGGGTTTCCTGGATCAGGATATAAATTTGCTGAACTTGGAATGGAATTTTGAAATAGTGCCAAATACTTATCGTCATTCACGTTACCCTCAATGAAAAAGGAACCAGTGATATATAGTTTTCTACAATTCCTGCTCAAACATTGACATTTTTGGGGATATTTAGTGTGGTCTTCTCTCATCCTGTGAGGATTTTCTGTTGACCAGTAGCGGCAATTTTGCGATCAGCATGATCGTTAGGAGACAAAGTACACTCATCAGAAAATATAACGTGTTCTAATTGGATGATACTGTTTTGCAATATGTTCATCAATTGCTCACAAAAATCATAATCGTTTTCCATGAGCTCCCGAGTAGGTATCTTTTTCAGGGATGCATTTTATTTTCTTTGAATATGTTTACTATCGATATATGGCTAACATTGAATGTAATACCTCGTTAGTTCTTAGCTCGCACAAGTTTCTCATTTCCTGAAAGTTGTCGTTCGTATGTGGGCGACAGCAACGGAAAAACAGATTTTAAACAGATTTTTTTTAAACATCTAATTTGAGTTCACCACCTGCCCCACATGACGAAGCTCGCGAAACTGCTTCTCTATTTTGCTTATTGTTCTTTGAGATATGGGCGGTAAATTACGAAATTTCTCATGAAATAGGCGAGCTACTTTCTGTTCTGGTGTTCTGGTTTCATCTCCCTAACCAATTATTTGTAAAACTTATGTATAAATTTGCAGTAACGTCAGTTACAAATAAAAGTGGTAAAAAACATAGAAAGTTTCATTTCTCTTTTCTTCATATGTAAAACTGTTTTATGCATTTCCATTAATCTAACCATTTGTCAGACTTGTAGTAGTCAAACTTTAAATTCAAATTAAAATACTGACAAGGCATTTAAACTAACGTTGCCACGCAAATTATCTACAGTTTTTTAAAGGATACCATATAAAAAGAACATTGCTATGGTTTTTTCTTATTTTCTTATTGTCAATACCTCAACATGAGTGTATTTTATCAAATTTTGGTAATCACAAGATTTTAATTTATTCTATCTCAATTATTGCAATAAACTTGGAAGCGATAACATTTTTGAGTAGAGAATGGAGAGACCTTTCAAACGATATATCACAATTTTATATACTTCTTAATTAAAGCATTGTTGTGTTGTACTTGTCATTCGACAAGGGTTAAAGGTAGGAGTAGCATTTTTCCGTTTCGGGACTCTGTTGAAATATGTACCGTAAACGAAATAATGAATTTATTCCATTCGGTTTTTACACACTGTATAAATTGCTTAATATCGAACAAATAATTCATGTAAATTTTAAGGAATATTAGAGAACATTGAGGATGCAAGGTTACGAGAGAAATATATTAAAGTATGTTTTTTATTATGAAATTTTTAATCAACAGTTCACAAAACCACGACACGTGTTTTATATTATACAATAGCTTTTTCATGCGTATTATTCGACACACCGTTGATGATGCTGTTCGAGAATGTAGAATATTGAATATCTGGAAAATATTCTCACGGTCTGAGAGAGATATACACATAGCTAACAAAATTTGCGTTTCTACGGCAGCACGAAGGCGCAGGAACAGAAAACACACTTTCTTCATTCACAACAAGGAAAGGGTTCAGAATACTTTTCATAGACTTTTATCCGAAATGTTTGATTTGTTTGGTAGCTCCCAAACATCAGCTTCATTTCAATAACAGACAACCAACCCTAAAGAGAAGATGATGGAAACTCGTTCTGAAGAACACGCAGCGCATTTTGAATTCATTAACCAGTGTCATCCAGCAAGTTTTGATGAACATTGTGGCTATAAATAATCAAATATGTTTGATTCCGAAGAGCCTATTAGTGTTAGATATTTTATAAACAACCTCCTTGAGAATGACATAAACTTTCCCAAGACATTTTCCGCCAATTTGTATTCAAAATCAATGACATGTGACTGATAGTTGAAAAGGAGGTTTTCCATGAGATGAAATCAGATACGGAATTATTTGAATAGGGAACCTGAAGAACCCAACTTATTTTGTGAAACACGCGTCGAAAAGGGTGTTATGATTTTGATGTGTGAAAACACTATCTGGTTGGCATTCAGTCTACGGTAGACGTTCCAGGTTTACCTCCAAACATTGAATAACTTTCAAATAGTGTTCCAGATAAGGTTCAATCTCGAATATGAAATGTGAGTTTTACATTGAAATGGTATCGCGAACAGAGATTTTCTGATGACTCGATATAGGCGATAACATAAAATGGAAAGTATGCTTCACCGTAACCACAAGATAGAACTCGCAATTCAATATATTCCACCATTTCTCGTAACGCTACTGAAGCTTGTTCACTTCCTATCAGATCGCCCTGAGCGGAGTATCGCTATATCGACGTGTAGTTGGAGGTAGCATCCGCTATCTAAGCCTAAAGCTCTTAACATTTCAGGATCAATTTTGTACTTTCGCCTCGGTGACACCGCAACGTCGACACGTCCAGGCGACTGAAATAGCTTGCATACAGGGTGTAATGGCATTTGCCGCCGCAGGCGTCGACATCAAGTACATCGTTGTTACCGGAGTGCACTTGTGCTAACAAGATACCTGATTGCAGTTTAATGTACCCGTGCAGAATGGTTGAGTTCCGATTTGGAAGAAACTTTGCCGCGGGCTTACGTCGGATGACGCGAAATACCTATCTTAACGAATACATGGTGGTTTTTGTCGAAGACCAGTCAAACAAAAAATTCATGAAAAGCAGAAATTAATAAAGATATTTATTTGGAATATTTTGAACTGACATTCAACTTTGTAAATTCCTTTACCAAATTGTAGTTTAGGAATTTTCTAGGTTGCTACACTAATGAACTAAGTTTGCCTGATATCCAATTGGTTCTGATCCGGTTTGTAAAAGATTTTATATTTCAATTATGTACAGGTTTCTGTTAACGAGATGATTTTCTAATGTAGACATTCCTGTTATGATGAAAATGATGGTAATAATAATAATAATAATAATGATAATAATATATTTCTGGAATCCAAGATTCGCGTCCATCCATAATTCCTGATTTTTTTATCTTTATTTATCGATAAACTATCAATATCAATATCACGATGAACTCCCCTCATCAGTGCGACTTGTTACTATTCAACTTGGGGTTATCAACTGCAATTGAATCCAAAAGTTTTTGTATTTCATTGATCTTTTCGATTGCTTCTTAATAGTTTCCAGGGGAAATGAAATATATACCTATGTTGTCTGAGGACGTACAGCACAATTGTTGATAATTTGATGGAAGTCAGACATACGAGTATATGAGAAAATTAAAAAGGAATAAAGTATTGAGCATTGTACGATTCCAGAATTCACAGAAAAAGCACAAATACTGTTGTGGATTTTAATCCACATTGTGGGAATCTCCCAACAAAAGAGAGGAAGCAATCAATTTGGAAAGAATAACTATCTATAAAGATGTGTAGATCATGCGAAGAAGTAACTTTCATACACGAACTGGGGTAGAAACGGTTTATTTTGAAATTAATTGCTTTCTTCTTTTTCTTTTGAAAGATTCCTAGATTTTTTTATATGAACAAGAAGAAGAAGTAGAAAGCCAAAACCTATCTTTCTCATCGTTTTTCTCCTTTTGGAACTATCAGACCTGGTATTCAGCTTTCTCAAATAAAAACTCCAGTTTGTGTCATTTGAAATTATTGTCTCAAGAAATTTGTATACAATTTTTATTATATTTGGAACGCTCTGTTTCTGGAAACCAGACTATCTTCTTCATCGTTATTTCATTCTAGAACTATCAGACGTGGTTTAGAAAAAATCTGTTTTTCCGTTAACCAGCTGTCGCACCCCTACGAACGACAACAATCAGAAGTCGAAACTTTTGCAAGCTAAGGATGAGCGGGGTATTACCTTTCAACTTTTGATTTCTAACACGGATTGGACGATAGCCAGTGAAAATCTATCGTTCAGCCTGGGAGCTTGAACCACCAACCAACACGGCTACACAAACTCCAGTTTGTATCATTTGAAATTATTGTTCTAGATATTTGTATACAATTTTCATTATATTTGGGATGCTCTGTTTCAGAAACTCGGACTTGTTGAGGTCTTGCTAGATGTTTTCTGTCTATATTCAGAACTGTGGGTCAATATGCCTTTTTTAGAGTACAAAATTATAGTTTCTGTTTACTTTGATTATTTTCACGTGGATTATTCGATTGGAATAACTTCATTCTTAATGAAATATCATATTCATTCATGATAACTGTGTACAGATAAATAAAGAAGATCATTCATACAAGAGTGGCAAAATATATATACATATGCTGCAGTAGAATGTCAGAATGGAACAAAATAATCGGGTTTAATGGAATAGATTCAGAACCATCGAATCGGCAACAAATGAGTTCTGTCTCCACTTCAAGGTGCTATCGGATCATCACGCTTCGAAAGTGCCAACAAACGGCAGCAATCGGTAACCCATAGTTTTACCGGCTTAGTCAGAAGCTACTTGGTGTTAGAGCCACTAGAAAGGGCTCGACTCTACGAGAACATCTCCAAGTATACAGCACTCGGTAACAAACAAACGTTTGATCTTTCTAGTGTCAAACACAGCTCGCTCAAGACACAAGACCGTATTCAGAAAATACTTTATTGTGAGAGTTTCACTAAACAGTTTTACAGCTTCACACGTGTTTCGTCATACACAGTTTCTTCGGGCGTGTCTTTACTAACTGAATTCTACATAATCAATGCTCGATATATCTAATTCTATAATGTGAAGTACCTAAATTTCAAGTACCTGTGTTTTACCTATCCAGTTAATGACATATGTGTATCTGAGTTTGTAATGAATTGAATGACCTGAGCTTATGTACCAGTTTCCACATTTGAAAAATGAATTAGTAACGGGGTGTTATTCAATTATATTTGGCCATTCAGTGAATTACCCGAATTCTTGAAGAGTTTGATTTCTAGACATTCTTAAGATTGAGTTTCAAACTTTTCTCTTCTAAATGTAACCCTCATATCCTCCTGCTGAAAGGTAGTTTACAAGTGTGGGATTTGTCTTTCTTTATGAGAAACTACTTCTCTGTCCTTCAGTTCGTTGGGAAAAAGTCCACCCTGTTTGGTCAATATACAGTTTTTGGCAAGAGCCATAAGTCAGGTTATATACACCTGATCTTTCCGACCACAAAGTTTTGTCTTTATTTTTTTTTATAAATTTACTCAGACTATTACTGACTATTACGTTATGTAAGCTACGACTATACGTATTCTTTTTTCAAAAAACGAGCGATATTATTGGTGGATTTACCCAAATATGACAATGTCCTATAGCTGACGTTATCATATCTTGAATTTGGGTAGACCTGGGCTATGGCCTGCTTTTGTAGTTTTTCGAAAAGAATGAAGTCGATAATATCTACCTTGTTGTTAACCGCGATTTGTTTGAGAAAACTCAGCTGTCTCTGAAAATTACTCTCCGACAGTGCTGTTGGCATACTATTGAATGCAGCTTCTTTATACTGGTAAGGATGTGTAGAGGAATTATGTATGACAATGTCTGTATAAGATGGTTTGTGGAAAATTGCAAAATCATAATATTATTTCGTAATAGTCAAGTCAAGGTATTTTATTGACGGGTGAATGGAATTGACATATTCGACGAACTTATCTAATTGCTTATCTAATCCAGTATAGAAATTGTTAGATAACTGATTATTATGGACTTCATTCTCTATATAATCCATGAAAATTTCAGCCAGCAAAGGATTTAACAGGTTATCCATTATTAGTCTTTCACTGCATGAATAACATTTTACATTGAATAGGAAATAAAATTGAGATAGACAGATAACGAGTAAATCTGAAATTTCCAATTTTTTTTATTTAATTTACATTGTTTTTGTGTAAGCCAGTTCAATTGTTTCAATTGGTGGAATACTAGAAAATGAATTATGAACGTCACACGATATCAATTTTCCGTCATCAGGAAGAATTACGTGTTCAATATTATTCACTAATTGATAAGTATTATTCATACCAAATCGCGGCTTAAACTTGGTATAGGTTTGAATTGATTTCGAAAGGATTTCTGAGATTTTTACGGTAGGATCAGTTAAAAACGACATTACTAATCTAATCGGGAAATTGGTTTTGTGTAATTTAATAAGAGAATACAGTTTGAGTGGTTGTGGATTCATGATCAATGTTCTGCATTTATCTTTTCCATTCGTAACGAATTCTATTGGCTCAAGGGTTTCTTTAACTTTTTACTGATACATGGTTGTAGGTTCATTCCTCAGATTATAGTAGCTTCCTGAATTGAGGAAATCTAGAGTTTTGTCTACGTAGTAATTTTTATGTACAGCTACCGGACTGAGTCATGGCCGGTGGGAGAAATCGTATCTGCGTAAAGTTTGGGTCGGTGTATGACAACTATTAGGAGAAAAAGCAATAGAAACTTTTGTTTGCAATTTTACATAGTATGGATATTTACGTCTCGAATAATCGAACAGACCTATGTTAACGTATGGAGCCATTGCATGGGGACCGAAAGTTCTACAAGCAACGGTCATCCAAAAATTATATCAAATACAGCGACTGGCTGGTTTGAACAAAACAGGAGCTATGAGAACAACACCAACCGCGGGTCTGACCCCTCTGGATCTGTACGTTAAGGAGGTTGCGTTAATGAACATGGTACGATTTTGCACGGCTGGTGTAAACCTTGTAGGAATGGGTCAATTGAGGCTGGGCCTATGGCGAGAAGCGCTCACTGCGCAACCTCTGCTGCAGGCAACAAGTGATGTAATTGAACCCAGGTTTGTGTTTAATAAACCCTTCAAAATACAAATTAGGCAGAACACAGAGTCAGATGATACAAATGCAATACGGATTTATACAGACGGCTCAAAAACCAAAGAAG
>WOGN01007950.1:0-11548 GCA_015342105.1 Leptinotarsa texana | reverse complement strand
TAACCGAACTGCTATAAGCTTGATAATTCCACTGCTACCTAAATCCAAATTCTAAAAAAAAAATAATGTTTCTAGAAGAAGCGACTTTATTGAAAAAACTTGACGATTTAGGTATAGGAACATGATATATCGTCTTGAAGCATTTTTCACCATCTTTCAATTTACCGAGTAATATACAGAGGGAAATAGTAACAAAAAAATTTTTCTTGGCTATTTTATGGCCAAGTGAAAAAAGTTATGTATTATCCGTGTTAGGAATCACACGTTAAAAGGTAAAACCTAGTTAGTTCTTAGCTCGCACAAGTTTCTCAACTTCTGAGAGTTGTCGTTCGTATGGGGGCGACAGCTGATTAACGGAAAAGCAGGACAATTCAAATCAAAGTTGCCGTTTTTCATTGCGTTGTATTCATAAGCCACCGAAAAAAAAATAGACAATGTTCCTGGATTCGCCTTTTGGCAAACAAACCAAAAAAACTTCATAAAATATTCTAGCATTCTTCCAGCCTTCAACATTTTTATAGCTTTACACGCCTCCGAGATAACACCGCCAACGAGTACCAAATACTTCCAACAACGATAAATACCGGGGTCGGAGATTTAACCCAAGGATAGGAAAAAAATGTAAATGGACCCTCATAAGTCTTTTATTACATAACTCGTTATCCGATGATTAGAACCTGAAAAACTTTTAGTAATCTGCTTTATAGAATCGAAAGAGAAATAATTATGGAAGAAAAGGGAAAGAGACCCATAGGTTACGCGCGCGCGAATGCCCAAAACTACTTTCCGGTGGCGAAGGTATTCAGAAGCAATAACCCTTTGATAAATGGCCCGTGGCCGGTCGACCAAAGGACGGCATTCCAGTCTAGGGTTAAAAAACTACGAAGGGATTACATTACCTACGGACCATGATTTTTAAATTCAGTTGTGAACGGTGACCCAACACATCACTTCTAAGGGACTGCTCAGTTAATTTTTTGTTCGAGTTTGTGTGTGAATAAATTATAAAATGTTGAAAATATTTTGTTTTTTGGTAAGTTTGGAATCATATTGAAACACTATTCACACCATAAAAAAGATTGCTAGATCATCCTTGCGCTGAAAATATGATGGAAAAATAAGTGGTGGAAGAAAATAATTTTTTTAATAGCTGGTGGATTTTTAACATTTCCGAAAGAAGAGAGTTGTGTATTTAACCCAATAGTAAAGTATATTTTATCTCGAGTGCATCAAGTTTAATCGGTTAAAATATGTCTAAATCCTGTATGAAATTTGATAACGTCCGACTTCAAGTCGGGGATTAGGGGATATCACAAATTATTATACAGGAAACCATTATTTTTTTAAAGAAAATATTTTAAAATCATAAGTTTGCACACGTTTAGATCGAGATATGTCGAGATTAATTCATTAAGAAGAAAGCGATAAATAAGCGCAAAAAACTTTGTCTCAAAATACAAGTTTTAAGATCTTTGTGAAATATTTCACAACTACTGAGTTCAAAAAATTATATCAGCGCTTGATTTGTGTTATCTTAATGGATTAAACTGGTCCAGTGCATTTAATCACTGTGACATTTTGTAAAAGTTGCCTAGCCTTCAACTTTATAGTTGTTTTGCGCTAAAGATTGATTTACGCCAAACGGACTCGCTTGCGACCAGTTTGGTTTTCATAAACAGAAACAAAAACCTGTTTTTAGTTTCACAAACTAACTAGTTTACCAACATTTTATACTCTTCGATATCAAATTGATCACATACTTAGTTAATTCGACTACTTGACAGGCCAGATAAAATCTATAATTTACAGAGTTCAAGTAGAAACAGGTAAATTAAATTACATAGTCATTTATTCTAGGTACGATTTTCCAGCAAGTATATATCAAGCAAAGGCGATTTATTCGAACAAATTTTGTCGTTCATAAGATATCGTGATTATTTGAATTCATTATTTTCATACATTCCAGAAAGCTGAGATTCAAACCTTTCCTCCGATAATGACGAGTTTTGAATTCGTGATCGAACTATGTCCCTCTGTCAGAAGATGAGTAGCATATGTTGAATCCATGTTTCTATTCATTCTGAAAGTTCTGTTCTTTCATGCGTGCTCTAGATGTTATTCCAGTTTGACCAATATAAGTCATCGGGCATGAATATAGGACAATTTATAAATTCTTGACCTATCTTGTCATATTCCAGGTTGAGATTCAAATCTTTCTTCTGAAAATGAAGAGTTTTGAATTCATGATTGAACTATATCAACATTCCATGTTTCTGTTCATTCTGAAAGTTCTGTTCTTTCATGCGTACTTCAAATGTTATTTCAGTTTGGCCTATGTAAGTCATCGGACATGATTAAAGGAAATTTATAAATTCCTGATCTATCTTGACACACTTCATACATTCCATATGTTTGAGATTCAAACATTTCTTCTGAAAATGAAGAGCTTTGAATTCATGATTGAATAATGTCCCTCTGTCAGGAGGTAAGTAGCATATGTTGAATCCATGTTTCCATTCCATGTTTCTGTTCATTCTGGAAGTTCTATTCTCCCATGCGTGTTTCAAATGTTATTCCAGTTTGGCCCATGTAAGTCATCGGACATGATTATAGGACATGGGTATGCAGCCAACAATACCACATGGACTGAATGCAAATTGCCTATTGCTTATTAGTGGTAGCACAAAATAAAATATTGAAAGCAAAACAACAATGGCGCTCCAACCGACAAAGAAGGGCATTTGTAGTACAAGAAATAATTTCTGTAAATATGAACGACGTACAAAGAAAGGAAAATGGTTTTGTTACAACATTCTTCATATATTCTTACAATCTTCCATTCAGAAATAAAAAAAATTCACTCATACTACAGTCACCGTGTGCCATTGCTCAAGTAGCTCAAGTGTTTTAGAGCACTCAAATCCATTTATCGAATTCACAAAAAAGTTAATAACATTAGTGAGAAGCTAAGCTATCTTATCTTCGTGACTTGTCTAATTTTACTGACATGCTTCATTTTTATAAATTTCACATCATTTTTGACTCGGCCAATCTCAAAAACAGTGTGTCTTAACTTTGTCTGTAAATTCAAATATTGATGTCATTATAACCTTTTTGTAGCTCTTTCCTGATGATAATAAAATTTATCGAAATAGAAATATTGAAATGACTCGTGTTATAAGAGTACACTTCCGTTCTGCTGTTCACCCAAACATACTTTCCAAGTTTTGTTCTTAACTTATTTATTCATTATTTTGAATTGTATCCCCGTTATAAACATTCTTGTTTCTTAAGATTAATGAAAATCATTATTTTAAAACTACAAGATAAAGTCATTATTTTAAAATTACGACATTAAAGTTGAAATTTTGAGTTGAAAATCCATAACTTTGATTAAAAAGTCGTAATTTCGAGTTAAAAAATCGTAATTTCGAGTTAAAAAATCGTAATTTCGAGTTAAAAAATCGTAATTTCAAGTTAAAAAGTCGTAATTTAGAGTTTATAAAGTCGTAATTTCAAGTTAAGTCAAAATTTCAAGTTAAGTCAAAATTTCAAGATAAAAGTCAAAATTTCGAGATCAAAGTTATGATTTCAAAATGAAGAGATTAAAAAGACGAATTCAAGAAAACTTTGTAAGATTTTCACTAAACATTTTTACAAAAACACAACACGGGTTTCGCCATACAATGGCTTCTTCAGGTGTGTCTATCAAATATATTAAAGTTGTAATTTCAAATTAGATTCATTGACTGGTTTATTTTCAGATGTCCACGACATTACTTATAGACCACATCCATTCTTTACCTACTTCTAAGAATGATTCAACTGGACCTGCAAATACATTTCAAGTACAACCTGATGAAATCAGTGACAGCAGCAGTGCAGAGCCTCCAAATCAACCAGAAATTGTAAGCTTGACCAGCGTCAGTG
Organism: Leptinotarsa texana; assembly: GCA_015342105.1. NCBI lineage: Eukaryota > Metazoa > Arthropoda > Insecta > Coleoptera > Chrysomelidae > Leptinotarsa > Leptinotarsa texana. The sequence continues at coordinate 7,618 of WOGN01007950.1, read as the reverse complement.
CAAACGGTGACACCCAAGAACCTGTTACTAAAAACGATCCACAAAACGTCGAAGAGAAAAATGAAGTCGAAAAACTGGCATTCGAAATGTTCAAACGCAAGTGTGAACATCTTCAGAATATATTGAGACAGAACAAAACAAAAACCAATGCCAACAAACCTACGAGCAACCAGCATCAGTCAAGACCATTCTACATAACTCCCAAGCCCTTGTACAAACCCATCTATCCTACGACATCGAAACCAAACGGCTTCTACATAACAGCTCCACCTTCAACTACCAAACCGATCGTACATGTACAAACGCCTCCGCCCATAAAATATATCCGCCTCGAGCCAGTCATATTGCAAAAAACTATACTGAGCGACGGTAGAACGGTTTATTACTGGCACAGGAGTCTTCCAACCGCGGTCGAGTATCCTTCAAAACTTTCTGAAGAAGCCCAGCATGCTGAGAACATTAAAAATGAATTTGTTTCTACTTACGGGTACGTTCCCCAGAATATAAACATCCCTCTTCCACCAAGTGCTCCCATTATGACTAGTAATAGCTATTACTATCCCACCGTAGACCAGAGCCGAAACACAGTTGGAGCAGATAAAAATACGGTGGAGGTTACAACAGAATCGACAACGACTACTACGACAGAGGAAAGTTCAGGTTATGGTTTCGGCAGCTTCCTACCTTTTTACAGTATGAACAAAGCAGAGCCCACAACTACTACACAGCCTACCACAACTTCCCCGCCTGCACCATCCACCAACAAAGTTATAACAGATGACTTAGTATATGCCCAACAATTGAAATTCATTGTACCAGTTCCATATGACGGAAACCAAGAAAGGTTGCCAGTACAGGCCCCATGGAGTTTCGATCCATATGCTTACTACCCAAAAAGCCTGCAGCCAAGCACAGTCGATGTAAGAGTACCATACAGTCCTACGTTTCATATGATCAGGGCTGTTGCAGTTCCTAAACTCAACACTAAAGGAAATGAACGGATCGATCAGACAGATAACAATGCTGAGCAGATCGTTTATCCTTAACAAACATTTGAAATAATCTGTATTGTTTTATAGGCCAATTCAGAATACTAATGGATTTTTCGACTCCCAAATTGACAGAAAGTAAATAAACAACAAATGAGAGTTTGGTACAGTCAAGGTATACACTCCAGATCCACTCTGGGATAAGAAAAAGGGAGGGTCAAATTTGTTGACGGTTTTTTCAACATAACTTTTTGAGAAATGGTTTTTCCAAATGCATCTGTCAAGAGACTTTTTCATTACAATTTTTTTCTATGCGCCTGCGTAAGCATCTGTCATGTTTTTCATGCTGTTGTATCAAACTTGTTAAAATGTCCCAGTAGAAATAATAAACACTGGAAAATATTAAATGAATCACATTTATTTCGAATTGAGTTAGAAAATAGTGAAATAGTGTATTCTAGTTGAAGTAGAAAAAATTGTAAGTAACTATTATACCAGAAAAAGAACAACAAAACGAATGATTTGCATATCTTAACTAAATCATTAAGAAAAGTTTATATTATAAGTTTTATGAAATGCATAAAATGAGAGTTATATGTAGAAAAAAGTGCCACTGTCACTTCAGCCACTTATTTTTGCTGCCATACTTATTTTTGCTATCCGAATTTTAACGAAGGTAATAAAAATAATAATAAAAGTCTCGAGTAAGGTTGAATTTTTAAAAAACTGTGATTTCCTTCATAAAAAAATTACTTTTATTCTGCTATAACAATATTTTCAAAAATATAACCTTGGACTTAGCTTTCAAATTTACAATTACTCATATTTCCAATATTAGTTACTGGTGATCAACTTCTATGATAATTTAAAAATTTCTACCAGTGGTAACAATAAATTATTATGAATTTTGCAAATATTATTCATCTGTAAATACGAAAATAGTGAAAGAAAAAATAGTTAAATTGTTATTTGACAAGTTTAATTAACCTCATAAACAAAAATGTTTGAAATAGTATAAGGGAAGAAATTTTTGGTCTCAACAAGTTATCTAATAACCGTTGCTATGCCTTTTTCATAGAGTAGGTAAAAAGTTTATGAATTATTTAGGAAAATACCTGAAAAATTTCAATTGAAAAACAAGTTGTGACCCAAAACTAAAATTATTGAATAAAATTATGGAACTGTTTTGTTATATTAGTATCTTTGAGATCTTCTGACGAATCTCAAGAAATAGTTTAACAAAACATATTTTAGGTGAGAACCGCACAGAAATTTCACAGTTTTTTTTTACCTTAAACGGTTATCTTACAGGATTGGAGGTATGAGGGTTGTAGTTCATACCCTATATCTCTCTTCCATACGTTTTTTCCTGTAGGTTGACCAATAATGGACTAAAATGAATAATCAAACTCAACATTTCACTTTAAATATAACAAGCACTTCAACTAAAGTTCAACTATTATTTGAGTGTCTATCGCGTACCGCACTGTAACGTCCACCTCACTGTCACGATATGCTCGCGGCTAGCGTTTCTATATCGTAATCGAATGCGCTAGAAAATTTCGCCGAAATTCCGTCGAAATCGGTAGCATTATTCTCGCTGCTTCTAGATCGGCAGGAAACATTGTACATTCGCGGCCAGTGGCGGCCGGCGTTATTTTCTTTCGGACGTGATTTACAACAATACCCACCCTAGAGGAATATATACAAAAAAATCTCAAATCAAATCATATTCTACTTTTTTTTTCTCGGTGTATTATCGGTGACTCCATGGTTGTTGTTTTTTTTTTTTTTCGAGAGAGAGAGAGACATCTTTTTTGGATTGGAAAACCGGTGAAAATTCTTCATTTTAATCCTATTTTGATAGAGATGAGATTATATGAAACTGACAGACAACAAACTGATTATTGTATAGAAATTGAATACTACAGTCCCAATTGAAATAAGTGAATTGAATTTAATGTAACAAAATGAAAAATTATATTGTACAAAAAAACACAAGTAATAAAGATATATGAAATATTAAAGGTCGCTTATCATCTTTACTTCATCCTATTTTTGAACTGACGATTTACTTAAAAATTTTCTGAAAACAGTTACTTAACCAAATAGACGACAGGGTACTTATACTTCATTAACAAAAATGACTTAGTATAATTTTTGTCTTAGTACTTCATTTCAAATATTTTTTAGGACACTGTGTCCTGAACTTGTTAATATTAATGTAAATATTATTTTTGAATTATTGCATGGCAAACTTTTTAGGAAACGCTGCATATGTAAATTGACACTTTGTAGCCTATAATCGGAAGACATTTTAAGAAGAAAAATATTTTGAATTGATAAAACATAAGACTTATAGGTTTTGAAATTTGAGTTTTTTCATTTAAAAAAAAATATAGAATAAGTGTGTATTTCATCAGAATGAATATAACAAGCAAACAAGGATAAAAATTTCATTGAAGTAGTATACTGGGTGATTCTCTAAGGTGACTCACCCCTATAACTTTATTATTATTGGAGATAGAAAAACGAAATTTGGAGGTTGTGTATTGAAGTTCCATTTACATTTTTTAACGTATTTACTTGCTTTGCCTTACTTCTGTTTAACCGGAAATGACCCCAACTTTCGATTTTCAAATGGGATATCCTATATATTTTTACTTATTTCGATCGAGAATGACATTCAAAATTCAACAATACCTAACTTGTTAATATTTGACAAATAAAATCATTTTTATTCCAACTTTTATTTTTTCTAGAATGCCATGGATCGTGTAAATCGCCTCATTCTTGATCAAGTAACATGGGAAAACTACGACGTCACAGTTGTTTTAAGAATCATTTCACAGTCACAAATATGGATTTTTCCAGTTAACTTGATTTTTCCAAATGGACAAGGTGTGGCTCGTCGGCTTTTTGTGAAAGATCATTTTCTTACGAATAATTTGATGCCACACAATTTCACTTTATATAATCTGTTTTTCTGAATAATCGCAAGAAACAATCATAACTAATAACAAATAATATGTATTCTAGTTAAACGTGACAAACAGTTGAAGCTGTTGCTAGGACTACCTAAATAAATAGGCTAATGAGTATGCTGTACTTTTAAAAATTAATTTGTTGTGTAGTTTATAATTAGATATGGCAAATTATACTACAAACACCTCACAATTTGATCTCCACAAATTTTATTTGAAAATATATCACAACCTGTTTCGCTAACACAATAGCTTTGTCAAGTGTAGTTTTTCAAATTACTATGGATCTTCATTAAAAAAAAAAAACGAGAATGGCATGTTGCTAATTTACGGAGAAACAAAAAAGAATGCAACTGATGCAGCTCAAATTTATGCTCAGAGGTTCCCTAATCGTCGCCATCCCACTCGGCATTATTTTCCAAAACTGGAAAGAAAATTGCTAAATGAACCAGAAGAAAATGCCAATAACTTCATTGTCAGTGAAGAAAAAGAAGTAGACGTAATCTGCCGTCCAAACAAAAAAGATCCTATCTGCAATATTTAAGTTAGAAAATAGAACGTAATTGCTGGTAATAATTTTGATTTACCTCTTTCCGATTAGGAGATATTTGATATTATTGGCACTTAGGACAATGCAGGTTAGTATATGCAACTGAGCTGTTTCCAATTGTACTAACCGAATTTGTACTAATCAAAAGTAATATTTTGAAACCGAACACTCTAATAAAATTATAATATAGAGAAACTGAACATGATATTTATATAATAATGTAAATTATAGGAAAAGAAGAAAAGGGATAATGGGAGTATTAATCATTCTGTTCATCAAAACCATTCTCGTTTACCGGCAAGTTTTCCCAAAATATCAAACGATTTTGAGGAATATGCGCTTCCAATTTTGATATATTATTTTTTCGATCTAAAAACACACGACGACATGTGTTACGAACCTGTAGCTTAGTTAGCAAGCCCATAACGTACTTCACTATAAAAATATCCTTCAACTCAATGAATTCATTTTCGAATTCGGTTTTGTAACAAAAAAAATAATTCTCTCTTTTGAAATGAAGACAAAACATTTCTTTCAAATAAAATGGAAAAAAGATTTTGTAACTTGTTTTTAGAAGTGTAGTCTGTAATGATGTTGATGTTGTACCACATCGCAAAAATCGTCGAAATCTTAAACCTTTTTCTTTCTCTTTAGAAGTTCAACTTGATGATGGAAAGAGTCAGCTTCATAAAAGTATGGCCTGGCTCAAAACATTAGATTATTAAATTTCCTAGAGCAACTTCTGAACTGTTAACTAGATACATAAAGAAACTAAAAAGCGACCATTTTTATTTTAGCTCGAACAAATGTCAAGACAAATTGTAATGTGTTTAGTGTCCCTATCTGCCAAATAGAATTTTATTCATCGATCTATCTCTGCATCTTCTTGATAAAATTTCCTTTTAGCTTATGAATTTTTCATTTTTTACATACATCACAGTTAGCAAAATTTTCTATATCAGCTTCATGAGACGTGATTTTTTTGTGTATTTCAAACTCTTCACATTCCCAGCATTCTTCATTTCCTAGATCGGCAAAGGATATATTCAGATCATTTGTTAAAATTTTTTTTGTATAATTTGTAAGAAAAGTTTGTATTTGGATATTTTTTTAAAAATCCTTAAGCATAAGTGTTATGTTTATATAACTGGGTAAGTATTTTTTATTAGAAGCGTGTTCTTTTCTGTAATGAGATATCATAGAATTAAATGAATTAACATGATCAATAATTGTGTTTGTGTCTATTTTGCGTGGGTATGAACGCCTTCTTCCATTTTTTATAGGAGTTACCAATCTCGGATCCGTGTTACATATATTTTTAAACATTCCGTCATTTTCTTTTTTTTACCCCAATTTTGCTAAAAAAAATTATTATAAACGAGTACCTCTTCGACTTTTTCATTTGTTGAATAGTATGGGAATATACTCTTGGTGATGTTTGCTTTTTGGTTGTACTGCTATATTTTTTACTCTGTTTTACAAACAAAACAAACTGTTATTGTTGCTTCTGCGATAATAGCCAGTACTGTTTATTAATGTTTCTTTGTTTAGTATATGAAATGTTTTGGATGCAATTGAGTTTGCATTTACAAGGTTTTTTAACTTCATGAGCTGTTATGTAACTCTCAATCTTTTGTTTCTTCCTTTCAACTAGTGGTTCCTCAAATCTTTTTCTTTTTCCTAATTCTCCAGTTTTTGTATGAAGTTTACTTTGTGCTTTTTCAACAGATCTATCTATAATTCGTAAAATGTGACTCACTTCCACTTCCTAACCTGACCTAACCTAATTCATTAGACATCCCTGGTATATAATCCGGATCTTTATTACATTTGGATTTATTAATTTGGTTAGAGCTCCTAATAATTTTTAGTTTTTCTTTTCAGTTGTAGGTTTAGAGATACCACTGTGCCGGGTGACTGATGCACTACAAGATATAAATAACGATAAGATGTCACTTAAAAATACGTAAACATTCATAAACCTACCATGGATCCATTACGCACAATATTTATTTACTCGAGAATGCAAAAAGAAACCGGAAATATAACAATAAATAACACGGTTCATATCACTTAGTTGAGGTTATGTTATATTATGATTCTGTCATGCTACCCTCAATTGTCCCAACTGATGTCGCTTAGCACAAAATGCTACGTTGAATTGTCCATATTGCATTCTTGGAGGCAGAACGGACTATTTATCTTAGTAACTGTTTGATAGGACAATTGTAATAGCAGAGATGGCCTTTCATCCACTTAGACAAAACATTTTGGTATTAATTTAAGCATTCAAGACGCAGATAGGACGTTGTTGTCAGGTTGTGATTCCATATACTTTATCATTCTTTATGTTTTATCAGATGATAAAATATATAAAATCTCAACCTGACAACATTATTTTCGTTTTAATTTAATACCTCTGAGAATTTAGTGCTTACTATTATGGAATTTCAGTTTAGTTGAAGTTGTGAAGATTCTGCATCGTTACATGGCTGACGGACTGCGAAAAGTCATGATGATCCTTAGATGCCCAAACAGCAAAGTTGTTTTATAATTTCATGGTTATGCAACAGTTTTATTTTATTGGTATTTTATAATTACTTCCAAAATGCTAATTGATTATATTAGAGGATCCGTGAACACAATAGAGTTGTAGGCAATAAAAATGTTTTATAAATTTGTCATAGAAACGTTTAAGGAGTGGAATTAAAAAAACCGTTATGAAATAGTCACGAAATTATCACAGAAACGTTTTTACAACTAAGTTATAAAACTCATTTTCCTGTAAGTAATATGTTTTGTAGCAGTTTCATAGTACTTTTCTGCGAGATTTTTATGATAGTTATAAAACTATTTCAAGCTTATTTTATAACTGTTCCTTGTAATTTCAAGGAAATTATTTTATTAGAATGCTTTCAAACAATATTTTATTTTCATTACCATATTGTTACTTTAATGATAATTTCCCAACAATTTTATAGTATGGTATATTTACTACAATTCCAAAACACTGATATAACTGTTCCAAAATCAAATTGCTTTTGCGAATATATATTTGCTGCCGCCGAGATGTCCTGTAATGAAAATATAATATG
>WOGN01007949.1:0-11548 GCA_015342105.1 Leptinotarsa texana | reverse complement strand
GGAACGTTGGTATAAAGGCTTTCCACGTCGAAGCTAATTAGTTGATCTTCTTGTGTGCCTTCAATTGGCCCTAGTAGTTCAACAAAATGCCTTGAATTCTTCACAAAAGACGATGTTTTTCCTTGTAATGATTGTATTATGGGAAGTAAAAATCTAGACAAAATTTGAGTAGCCGAGTCTCTGGAGCTAATGATCGGTCTTAGTGGAACGTCCTTCTTGTGGCTGTTGGGTAATTCATACAAGTTGGGGGGCTTACTATGGTGCGGTGTTAGCGATGATCTTTCCTTGTCCGAAAGATAGACTTGGTATTTTTTCAAAATCTGGTATAATTTCCTTTCAAGTGATGCAGTAGGGTCCCATACGATCTTTGATTATCGTCCCTTCTGAAGAACCTCTTTGATCTTCTCTCGTAGAGAACAGTATCCATCAGGTAGGGTCTTGATTGTGTTGTCTCTACGTAGGCCGTTCAGAGCTATACGTTCTTCATTGCGGGTGTTAGATGTTGGAATTGGTTCTCGATCTAGCTGTTCTCTGATTTTCCATCTGAATTATTCTGCCTTGGTCTGGTCAATGAGGGAACTGGCGTATTCCACTGCCGACCGACCCATAAATAGTCATCCCTCGGAGGAATCAGTCCAGTCATTACCCGAAGATGATTGTAGATACTAACAATCGAAACGTCGAGAACTAACTCTTAACTTCTTTATTCATATTCATTTGTATTTCTTTATTATTTTTTGTTCAATCGTTTTAATTATACTTGTATTTTATTTCACTATTATTTCATTTCAGGTTATTTTTGCTTGAAATAATTGTTATTTTCAGTTGTTTTGGGAATTTCAAATCATTTTACACATTAGACAATGGAAGTCCGAACTAGTGAAATTCAATATTGAACATTGTTTTGCAACTTTCCACGAACCGTCTGACACGGAACTTATTATAAATAATTCATGTATACATTTATATCAACATACAGCAATGTCATTTTATAGTATGATTCGCTTTCTATTCAATATTCCAATTTCAGAAATGGACGTAGCCTATAGAACAAATAACAGTTTTAGCAAATTCAATATTAATATTCAATTTAGAAATTCAGTGTCGAAAAGATCGGGTGCATATGATTTGACGGGTTCTTGTCCTAAATTTTATATTTGTCAGCTTTGTATATATTAACTTACATTGAAGAACAACGTAGAGCTATCTTAATCAAATGATTCTGTAGTATTTGGTTGTCATTAGGTGATTCTGTGCCACGTAAAACCTTCAGATTATCAGCCAATATTAGAATTTCGATATATATATTCAATACAATGCCTTTGATGAACAGGGAGAATAGAAGGGGAGCTAGGTTGCTTCCCTGTGGAGCGCCACTGGTAGCACTTTGTTCATCAGATTTATGTCCTCTGTATTCAACAAACTGGAACTGGTACGTGGGATAGAAACGAAAGAAATTCAACAGATCTGAATCTCAACAAAATCGTGTATATATCGTGTCTACCTAAAGCTGATCTGAACCACAACTGTTTGTGGTTGTCAGTTGTCAGATGTGACTACGGTCAAGTTCAGAAGGAATAACGGATTCAGGCATATCTAAAAATTTCAGCAAATTCATCATCCTTCATGGAACTGTCATCACGTCACGTAACTCCAATTCAAATCCAACTTGATCTATTAATGGAATTTCAGCGGTCTAATAACGAAAGTAATCACGACAAAATGATAACCAAAAGTATAAATCACCGCAAGGTGCGATTTACGTTCGTGGAAAACGGACATTTCCATTCATCGTCCCCACTGGAAATTGTTGCCTTTTTGTGTTATGTCCGCTATCGCATTTAATCTCTCCGACTTCACAAGGGTTTTATAATTAGACTCGTATTTTGATTACCGGCACGTTGAACAAAAGCCATATTCGTCGGAGGATTGTTCTCGAATTCATGAAAATAAATGCTTTGCGGTTTCCTTGGTTCCAAACTGAGGTTTCTGCAAATTGAATTGGCGACTCTTCAGTACGTTTCGATGGAGATTCTCTCCATTGGAAGCCTTTGTTTAGACCAATAATAGCCCTGCTGTGTGAAGACTGTGGTGTCTCAGTCGTACACAGTTTTTGGCAATTTTGTAGATAGTGTCAAAGTTTTGGAATATTTGAAGAACGCCTTCAAATGAAATGGGTATAGCAAAGTCGCTTCAATCGGGCAATAAGGCCAGGAAGAAGTATGCCAAAGATGTACCTTGAGATGTACTGAGTTGAACCTCAGAAAGATTTGAAGCCATAGTTCGTCACGTATTTCTGATACGTATCGCTCATGGTGGAATCAAATGTGCCAAGTCACTTGAACACCTTCCATGAAAGTATCTATAGAAGAGTAACAAATTTCCAACCTTTCTTCGACGGTCCAGACTATCAAGCTTGCACGTGATGTTCGCGTCTCCAATTAGACGGAGGGCTCTTCTGGATGGAATCCACAGCTTCAGGGTATACTTAGCGGCGTAGCTCCATACATCTGAACAATACTCCAAAAAGATCTGATCTGAGCTTCATGAAGCATCAAAATTTGCTGGGGTGTATACAGTTTTGTTACCAATGTTTTCCAATGGAAAATCTTGCATGCCTTTTGTTAACTATAAACCGACAGGAATAAATGATGAATATAAATGAAGTCCAGCTATTCGCACTGAACGATACACGAACCAGACTAATCAACCCAACTAAAAGAAACGAAGCCATGTCCAACACTGATGAAATATAACCGTAACCTCAAAAACTGTAGTAAGTACCATGTGAATAGCCTAATGAGTTCCTTTTCCAGGTTGCAAAAACAATACAGCTCCACCAGTAACAGTTATCGTATTGACAGACGCTGGAATCACAAAATTTCAGGAAAGCTGAGCCCTGATTCATAACTCCCAACTGATAGATAATATTTTCACACATCACGATTGAATTTCGACTGAATCTCTATCATCACTGATTACAGTCAAAATCTAACCGGTGACCACTGAAAAAGACCAAAGAAACCATCTACTCTGAATGAAGTACGTCGAAAGTACCATCATCCTAGAGGTACGGAACTGGTCACATATTTGCAACATCTTAATAGTGTGATTTCTTTTGTGATTCCAAAACGAATTGTCGCTCCTAAACGTAAAAGTGAAGCCTGGCAACATGTGAAGGACTCTGTTTACGGAAATCAAATTTATATGGGACTATCAAGGATCCAACAAGTTCAAATCGAAGCCCATATTGATAATTACTGCCAATCAGGCTTTCTAAAAAAGCCTTTTTTCACATTATCTACGACATAATCAGATCAAGGAATTGTGGAATGTATACACTGTGGGTGCTCTTGGACTTCAGCCGTGCATTTGACACTATCAAGTATCAGCAATTCTGGCTATTATGCACCATTCAGGCTCATCAGTAGCAGCAATTGAGTTATTTGAGTCATATTCCCTTGGAGGGAAACAAAAGGTGTATATTGACAATGTCAGTTCAACAAATCTGAACCTCAAATTCTTTGTCTCATGAGGCTCTATATTAGAACAACTACTGTTTTTTTATATTTTTCAACAATTCTGAAATATCTCGCTATGCCGACGATACACATATTTATCACAGTTTTTATACATGGGACGTGGAAACGGCATACAATTTCATTAATGAAGATCATCACAGCTCCATATGAAAAGCATCAACCCATTGTCCTCAGACGAATTTTAGCGAATATAACATAATACTATTTTGACCAAAAAAGCAAAAAAATTAAATATATATTTACAGTGATCAATTAGCTCTCGTAGAACACATGAGTGAGACTGTAATTGAAGATTCGGAAAACACACAAGAAAACTCATTCAGAGATAAGGAATTTATATCTAGTTATTACTGTGTTTAATTGACCCTTTCAGATTTGAGATATTATATTCTATCCATTCCCAATTGGAAGGACAATAACAATAAGAGTACAGTCAGCCTTGGCTGTGGCCGCTAGTCGCCCAGATATTTAGTAAACATGCATTAAATGTAGTTGAGGAATAAAGGCTCGGCTAGCTAGACTGGCTGAATACCAATTTTTTGTCCGTTTCACATTATTTCTTCGTCAGTGCCTTGTGTTCGTGGGGTTAGGTAAGGTAGTGAGTGGTTTTGCAAACAGATTTTTGAAAACTTTTTCAAGAGATCAATCACCTTAACACCAAACTGATATTTTTGCACTCGACGCGCGTTTCGATAACAAGGTTAGCATCTTCAAGAGAAGCAAATTGATTTTGAATCTGAAGACAAGGGTAAGCTGTTTATATACCTAAAGTTTTTTTGGTCCAATGTGGACATTGTTCGTTAAATTACGATCGGTAATCATCGAGTGGAACCACTACCTGCAAATTAATTTGTCCGTTTTTTAATCTATTGTTGACAACACGTGTGAAACACGTGGTCATATTCTCTTATGTTTGCCTCCATACTATTGTGTGTTCAATCCAATTGAAATGGTTTGGGCCGCAATGAAAGAAAGCTTGCGGAAATGTAATCAGTCAACGACTTTGAATGCTGTAGTGCTTGACAATATAAGGCGAGTGGAGAATGAAGTAGGTAATAGTGATGTGTGGAAGAAATGTGTGGCTCACGTTATAAAAGAAGAGAACACATATTATGTGCAAAATTCCATAAATCCGAACGTTACTCAACCCGATGATGATTCAACTTCATTCGAATATAGCGAAGAAGAATTTTAATTTTTCCAGCAATTTTTTTGGCCTCTATTATTTTGTAAATATATGTTTCACGAGAATTCGGCGTGATTATTTGTGTTTTCATTGCATTTTAGAGTTTTCGACTCGGAAATGAACACCCTTAAATTTCAACGTGTTTCATAATCATCCGTGGTGGAAAAATTCAGTTGGGATCACTTTTTCATGGGGTGATCAATTGCTATGATTGTAAGAATAAGTAACTGTAAAACTACCACTGAAAATTAGTATGCCGACGCCTATGTCGAGGCGGTAATTCCTTCTCTGTGATATTCCAATTGGTATCGGAAATACTATACAATTGCGAATAGGATGAGCTTATATATTAATAATGAAGTCTAACAACGGATTTGGATAATTACAAATAAGTTACATGGCGACGAAAAAATTTGGGTTACAAACAGAGTTCAATCCAGACATTCGCGATTTCGGCATCCATGTCCGGCAACTGAAATCATTTTTTACTGCTAATGGAGTGGCAGAAGAAAGTAAACAACGAGCATTTGCCTTACTCGAGGACTTATTAGTCCCCGATAAACCAGAAAATGAAGTTTTTAATGTGTTGGTTGAGTAATTGGAGAAACAATATAAACAAAAATAATTCACCAAGTATTATGACAGGCATTGAGATAATCAATGGAAGAAACAAGCTCTGTATTTATCAGTTTTTTGAAACTGAAAGCTGATGAAGCACATTTATGTCGAAATTCGGGAAACAGTTTACGTATTATTCGCATCGACAACCGAGCTGAAATACCGTATAAACGAGTGAATTCTGGAAATTCAACTAATTGATTTTATTAGGATACATTTGAGTTCATGTGTGAACCGCCATTTGGGCATCAGACCCTTTTCCGTTCTCTTGCCATCCGTCTGTCTAAATCCTATTTTTGTGACCCCAATTTGGGAGAATTACGACTTTGGAAAAGGTGTTCCTGATTACCGCATTATCTCGGTTTCCGATTGCCTGAATTCCTTTTGTACGCCAAAAACAAATTATCCGGGTTGCTGCTAAACGGGGAAAATCACGAAAACATTTCACCGATGGTGAAACTGGTACGTTCAATTCAGTAATAATGTTTGTTTTTGATGACATACCTGAAACAGACTATAGCCTAAAGGTAATGGCGCGAGTTAATTAGTGAAGTGCGAGGAAGAAAATCTTCTCCCTCAACTTTGGAAGAGGATTAAATTTCAAGGTTGGATAAAATTCATATAAATAGGCATCATCTTGTGATACTTCTTTCAAATAGATTTATTTTCCCAAATCAGACCATCCGTCCTGAGTAGTTGGCAGTTGTATATTCTTCTCAAGAAACTTTACATATTCAAGAGGACATACTTGAAAAATGACTGTAAGCATGCCGCCTTACTATATATGAAATGTTTTTCCTCATACGAGGAATTGGGCAAATGGAATATGCGTTTGGTTACCTCGTTCACGGGCAGATGGAGCGATGACAAATATGTAAATTTGTCTTTTACTTTAGCCTTGTTCGAAAAAATGATACTCTGAAAGAAATTCGATTTTTGTATGGAAATCATCGCCTTGTGGTTAATGATGGATACTATTTTGCACTGACGAGATGACAAATAGCTCGAAACCGGTGTGCAAGTGTACGCTCTTCCAGTGAAACTGGTGAAATAGATTTCACCAGTTGTATCGCCAACAGCACCTGCAGGAATTACTTCTGTGAAGAATCCTGCACTGACACCTGTAGAAGTAGTTGTTTTCTGATAGGTGTCAGTCTATTAACCCAAAGTGTACATGAGTTAAGACAGGTCTGAACGAATTGTTCTTTTAGATAATTTGTTTCGCAATTATCTGCAAACCTACGATACAAATCATGATTCCACGAGAATTTCAGTTCACCATGTACTTGGTTCTACGGTAGCCAGTTGATTAGCGTAAGTGGTTCGTTTATAATCCGATCAACCTCTCTGTGAACTTTGTTTCGAACGTGGAGTTTTCGATTTCCATTGTGTGTCGTCGGACCCATTCTGGGAATCTCACGTTGAGAGGTGCAACCTCGATAATCTTCAGCTCGTAAGAATTCTGAGTTACGAAGCTGTACTGAACTAAGATGAAGAGAGAATCGATCTGTCGGGGTTTTTTTAATTTTCGGAAAACAAATTCAGGCGGCTTCATTATAGCAGTTTTTTTGTTGCCAGAGCACAAATTGAAGGCCTTCAATTTGTGCTCTGGCACAATTAAAATAATCTAACTGAACGTTTGCAATTGAAGAAACAAAACAGAAATTATTGTTCATACAACAGGAAACAACAACAGTTGTTACATGTAACAATTCACAAAAATTATCATACCCTGTATTCTAGCGCACGTCTTCGTATTTTAAAACGAAATAGGTTCATCGATATCAGGTCCATCTGTAAATTTTAAAATTCCTCACCTTCAAGAATAAGATCTAAGACAGAAGCTCGAAAACCAGACAAAAAAGTGTGACAAAAATAAAGAAAGAGATAAAGGTAGAAGAAAAAGTTGAGGAAAAGCTGAAGGAAAGTCCTCGAAAATGAGTAAAGAAGGAAAAGATAAGGTGAAGAAAAAAATTTTGGTTTTCGATTCAGATTCTGATACTGGTGAATGGTGAATGCCTTTTCGAATAACCCTATCACGTTAATATTTTTCTGAAATGTATTTTTCAGTAACATCTTCTACAGTTGACCCAAAATCTATGAATAAATCAAAAGATATTCCAACCTACAACACAATCATTTCAATCATTCACTGACAGAAGAGAATCGAGAAAAACCAATCGAATTCTCTCGCATAATCAATCTCACCATTATTCACTTCCATTATATTTCCCAAACTGAACTGTCAGTCACGGAACATCTGCTATCTATGGGTTTGATAATATTGAATTCCTATGTTAAATCGCATTTAGATTGTTTTAATTCAATTCGACTCACCCAGTTCACGTTGAGGTTTCCATCAAGTTCAGTGGGTTTACAAATTAAACTTTAATAAGGTGATTAGTGGGTTTAATCAATGAGTTGCACCAGAGGCGTAACGTAGTGGAATAAGAAGGGTCTGGGAGCGGAAATTATATTACAAGATTATATCAAGAACGTGTGGCAGTTTAACTTACTACAACGAAAAAAAATCCACGTGGATGACTCTGACAGACAAGAAGTTATTTATTCATTTATTTGGATTTATAGAAATTCAAACGGGACGAACCCAAAGACAGTATTCACATATAAATTACATGAATGGAATAACAAAAAAATAGATATTACCAACACTGTTGAAATTACGACACAAATATCAATGAATAAATTATTTATGATGCAGTGTTTGTAACCTTTGGTTTAGTAATGAATATTACTGGCGTTTTTTACCAATACCAAATCGTTATATTCAACACTTCGACACGTGTTTCGATCACCAAGTGATCATCTTCAAAGAGGAAGATAAAACTAGAAACAGCATAAATCTATATAGCATGAATAACGCCAGCTTCGCGTTAGTTTCTAATTTTATCTTCCTCTTTGAGGATGATCACTTGGTGATCGAAACACGTGTCGAGGTGTTAAAAATAACGATTTGGTGTTGGGAAAAATATTCAATGAATCACTGTTCATATGTATATAGTTACTGGGTATACAAGAGTTTTCAACACTATCCAAAATCAATTGAATAGAAGGGATATTGAAATAACCACAAATCACGATTTATATCATCTGGGTGGGTTATGGATGGGTTATGGATTTCAGATAGTTATATCTTCATCTGATCGGTAAAATTTGCATCCTACCGCTGTTGCCAGGGCTCTTAACCATTGGACCATTCTCATCCTCGTTATAAGGTATGCAAAAAGTTGTATATGAATTACACACAAAAATCGCAGAAGAATCGATAAAAACCACAACCACAGACAAACTTGCGGGATAAGGTGGGGAACAGAGGGGCCCAAGCTGGGTTAACAACGTGTTGCAAATTAGTTGGGTTCCAAAGTGAAAAATATAAAAATACAGGTAGCGCCATATGATGTAAAATAGCGTATTTGAGTTTAAGTTGTAAATTAGATTACGTTATGTTATGTTAGGTTAAGTTGGGTTAGGTTATGTAAGGTTGGGTTTTAGGTTAGACATAGACTAGGTAGTGGGTAGAATGAGGGTAGGTTGGACGAGGTTGGGTTAGTGACTTGGTTTAGACGATTTGGATTGGACTTGGAGGTTTGGTTGGTGATTTGTTGGGTTAGGCTATTTCGGTTAGACTTTTCGGGCTGTTGCGGGTGTTCTTTCGTTAAATTCAAGCTCGTAGAGAAAAACTGAAGGAATATGACTCAACGATAGCATATAATAATAAGCTGAAAAGATGCATGAAATGGAAATTGGGAAAAAATGCATAGACTACAGCAGAATAAATATTTATTGCGATGTGAATTTATATAAACACATGACACTTTCATATATTTCATGACTAATGATCTTCAAAATGCAGCTACCTAAAGAAGCTACAAATCTTTCTCATTATTTTCACATAAAAATCCTTCTTTCAGGATAACTTAATCAAAGAAAAACAGTAGTCTCAACTATCTTCGAATACCTTTTTCACCTGCTCAGAGGTAAAGCAAAGTATACTGCTATTATTATTTCCAAAATAAATTCTGAACGTAAAATATAATGGCAGCTTTTCCATTTACGAAATTCTTCATTTCAGTTTCAGTAATTTTAAACGCATTTTTATTTCTATACTTTAAATCTATTGCGAATATCCATCTGATAAGGACAAAAACCGAGCGAGCGTAACGAAGAATTTTTTTTGTTAAACTTGTTTGAAACTTATAGAAACTGATGATTTTACCTCGTATTTCACTTACGAATAACTTCTGAATGTTCTTATTATCCCTGATGAAAATGATTCAAGGTTTGGAAGTGCCTTAAAATTTCCTAGTTAAAATACCTTTAATGTATCAAAAATGATCTATTGAGATACCGATTTTGTTGAAGAATAAAATTTTATTATTTATCCATTTCAAGATCAAACTTCTTTTTTTAGTTATCAGTACAGAAAAACTACATTATATGAGTATGTTATTGAAGTTTTATTGTATATTTCCATGGTACTAGCATAGGCTTTTGGTAGTTTCGACAAGCGTTCAGATTTGCAAACAAAAAAACAAATTTCAAACAAAAATAACACCTATAGATAAAACACTTTGTATCCATCATTCCCAATTCTTCATGGTCTAATATTGAAAATAATTGATTTGTTCATTTCAGGTATTCAGTTTTGTGACAAATGTTTTTCATCATCCTTAAACAACAGTAATGTTATGTTTTTGATAGATTGTTTGACTGGTTTCGAAATTTTCATTACCATATGAATTGATTTGATTGATTTGAACCACGTTCCATATACTTGAACATTTCTTCTGTATGCAATCCCAAAAATATATCTTGAAGGTGATTTCGTATAGCAAATGTAGGTCCTAGAAGGTTAATCCTTCAATTATTTTGTGAATTCTCTATTGAAAGCTGTTTAGATTTCCAGCATTGGTTTCTCCATATGAAATTTTTCCTATATTCAACTATCTCTTCAATTCTTAGCGGTTTTGAAATCTTCAGGCTACGACTCAAATATCACTCAACAGCTATATTTTCAGCCCTGAACAAAAAAAAATAATCATATTCTGCTCAAACTGAAACCCTTTTTCATACTAAATGACTCACATTGGCCCAAATCCCTTTGAGAAAGGACACCTTTCTTTTTCCACTTCCCGAGCTCACGTATGAAACTGAACGACTGAAATCATTTGTTGGGTCATATGACCCACCCTTGTTTTTTACCACTACCCGCATCGAGTGTATATAAAAAGGATACTAATTAATCCAGTTGTTTCAGCTGTCATTTCCGGATTTGGTGGGCTCCCTTTCAAGTATGTTTTTGCTTAGTCGAACAGCACAGATCAAAGCAATGCCATTCTAAATATACCCAGGTTCATTCCAAGCTACATTTTAATTATACAAGAGCGTGGAAGCTTCAAGCTAAATATATTGATGCGATTATGAGCCGTTTCGAAGTGTTACATAGTCAATTACAATTGAATACAGCGGAGATGAGTTGATTTTCAGAATAACAAACATTCCTTCCCCACAGTATCAGTTTAATTAGTTCAATCGTCAGTAAATTATTCTTCTATCACAAAACTTTTTGAATAAAAGAAGTAAATTTCTAAGTGATGGAGTCCATATCGGAATTGAGCGCTTCCCATTTTTCATTTTTATTTTGATTGTTGCAAATCATTTTCCTTTATTGCCAGTATATTTATATTAACATTTGTTTACAAAAAGTATTTGAAGCTTTAATGCGAGCGCTCAAGAAAGCAGGCTGTACTATCATCTTCATGTCTACACTCAAACTGAACGTTTTATCTTCTTGTTTGTTCTTTTATACGGTTAGAACGCCGTAGTTCATGTATTTGTCCACTACTGCCATGCAGATGTCTCTTTAAATTTGCATGTATTTGGGTTACATCAGGTAATATCCTTTGTGTTGGAGTTTCTCTAGTTTTATTGTTTCTAGGAATGTGTATTGTATTGTGTAGTATACACTTCGATTATTTTTTATGATCATAGAGATCACACACCCTCTATGTAACATCTCTTTCTATCAACCGCTATGAACAGATGACAATTCGTTAACATTTGTTTTCTAATCAAAGACTTATGCTATAGTGATGATCAATTAATACCCATAACAGTGGAAAGAGATAATCAGACAGCCGACAGTGTTTTACAATTTACCTACATTTGCCAGACATGATAT
>WOGN01007948.1:0-11548 GCA_015342105.1 Leptinotarsa texana | reverse complement strand
TTTAAAAAAAATAATTTTGGAGACGTCAGTTAATACTTAATAACCGACAAAAACGTCAGGGATCTCTTTTTTGAGTTCTGAAAATTATAAATTAAAAGATAAAAAAGAATTCAAGTTGCCAAAAATATATTTTTTTGATTTTTTTTTACAAATGATACATGCTGCGCAGTAGCGAAATAACCGCTAATTCGCTAAACGACTTTCAGGACCGGATTCACCAATTGACAAGATTATAATTTTTCGCAATTTCAGCTTGCCTAAAAAACCTTCCCAAAATTCGTCATCAGCTCTTGGACCATTCAATATTTAAAAGGGCCTATTTTGAAAGCTACAACAGTGTAGGCGAATAAATGAATACCTTCGTCAAAAAACGAAAAATCCCTGCTATCAGCTATGCGTAATAATTAGTCAATTTAATGATTTCTTGAATTTTTCATACTACTCGTATTCGAACCTAATGTGTTTTTCGATTGAAAGATAATATTCAACCAATCATCATTTCAGAAGGACATGTCAATCATCAAAAAGCGACTTAATAATTCATACAAGATGCATTTTATCGTACGTCCCCTTCACAACATCATTTTCCTACCTTGTTATACATCATAACCACATATTCATGGATTTTTCAATTAGTATTCACTTCACAGCCATAAACAGTATCGTATACAATAAAAAAGAATGGTAGTTATAACACTTGTTCACATTTAATTGCTTTTTCATGGCTTTTTTTGTCGGCTTTGAATTTTTTAACAGGCGCTTGCTTGACTGTGGTTGTCCTTGGAAAAATAAAACCTCAAATCAAATCCCAGACGGTGTTTCGACTTGAACGTTATCTAAGAATAGGCGTAGAATATTAAACAATGAGGGAATAACTATAATGAATACGTTAGAATTTATATAACGAGCGTCTTTAAATATATTATCGTGTCAGAATGCAACACCTTTACAGTTTCATGGATAGGTACGTGCTAAACTATTTTATGAAACATCGATTGTTTCTTTCTGGAGCAATTGGGGAAAGCAATCAAGATTTCAATTTGACGAACGTGTTACAGATAGAAGTTGTTGATATTATAATTTGCATAAAAATTGTATATGTACAATTAACCTAACCTAATAGCTCAAAGTGAGTGTATCTGATGAAATTGGCCGATTCTTTCAAATAATTTCAAAGAATTCGGAACCCATATTTTACTTCCTCCGCAATGCACAATCATAATTAGTCGCGACCCTTTGTTTGCAAGCATGTTAGGCGTACACATTCTCGAACCATCAGTCCACCCTTTCGTAACTGTGTCCCAATTCCACTACTCTTCTGCTTTCCATAACTGATTGAAGTTTGTTTATTATTTTGAATCTGAATCCCAGTTTCTTTATCCAATTCTGAAGAGTTTTGTTACAGCAGCTTACGTTATGGACGGAAGTATTCAATTCCTTCCTTATGATTTTAGTTGTAGGACCCTCATTGCTTTTGTAACAGTCGTATATTGTATTTTTCAATGATTTTATTAGATGAACATCTAAAGGTTTTGGTAACCTTGTATCACATCGCGTCTTGCGTTCATAAGGTTTGTTTTTGATTATTTTACGTACAGTTGAGGAAGGAATTTCGGTCAAATCTGATGTTGCTCGTAATACTTTGTTTCCTTCGAAACCAGACTTGAGATTTAGATTCTTATATGCATTGAAAGATTTGAGATTGCCGCCAACTTAAGGAGTGCACAATATCTTTTACTTAGACTATACAGAAGGTAGGTAGTTGGGCAAGTTTATCGAATTAACCACTGAAATGGAGCTAAATAATTCAATAAATTTTCTGGACTTGACTATTACTAGAATTAATAATAAACATGATTTTGAAATTTTACACAAACAATCTTATACAGACATTGTCATACATAATTCCTCGACACATCCCCATCAGCATAAAGTAGCAGCATTCAATAGTATGCTTCATAGACCATTGAATATTTCACTTTCAGATAGTAATTTTAGGAGAGAACGGAGTTTTATCAAATAAATTGCTGTCAACAATGATTACAAGGTAAATTTCAACAACTATGTTCCTTTCCAAAAAACTACAAAAACAATCCATTTACCAAGTCTATTCCGCTTCTAGAAACAATAATGAGAGTCATAGGACATTGACATATTCTAGTTAACCCACAATATCATCGCTCGATTTTTGAAAAAGAAAGATTTGGATATGGCTTAAAGAACTAATAATAATTCTGAACAAGTTTATATAAAACAATTGAAACAAAACAGATGTTGAGTAGATCAGAAGTATACAAATTGACTCGTTTTTCTCGTCCTACTATTGGCCTAATGGTCGGAAACTTTCCAAAAAGAATGAAAAAACATATGAGTAAGTAGTTTTTGAGTCGGTGAATTTTCTTCTTCAGGACATTTTGTTAAATCTTCCTATTGGGGAGACAAAACTAACTTGTACGCTGCTAGGTGAGAGCCAAGTGTTTTCAAAGCCGTTTGGTTATCAGAGAATATTTTCTGTGATTCGTTTTTGAAAGAAATACAGTCATATAGGATCTCTAACCTTCGTCTGTGACTTCATACACTTGCACCAGAACCTAAAGATGTTCTTGTTCCATCATGAACCAACAATTATCTGTTCCTAGTATTTTCTTTCTCCTTCCTGATCGGGATAACTGAAAAATAATTGGTGTAACATTTCATTTTCAAAACTTACCCCAAATATAAATTTCGACAACTTTATGTATGTAAAGTCAGATGAACCTACTTACGAAAAGCACACATAACAATAACAAATTCGATCCTCACCATTGGGAACTGGGAAACTATGAGAGACATGAAGATGGTTAAATTGGGAAAAAGTTGCACACTTACCTGACTAACAATATGCCGTTGAGAAAATTTTAAAATTCCGAGTATATCCGGAGATATCCGGAAAGGAACAGAAATTTCAGAAAATGGTTTTTATTTTTTTCTGGCTTTATTTTCCGAAGGATTTGAAAATATATTGCACTACCACATTGCCACTTTTTTCTTGCTACCTAAGGATGCTTTCAGATTTGCTATTCGACGTTTCGTCTTCCAGTCACCATCTTCAACTTTATTTTTTCTCATGGGCGCTACATTAGATTCTTTCTGTTTTGATTTATTACAATTATGATAGAAACAGTGTTAGGACATCAGAAATGTATTTAAACTTGTGTCCCGAAACGACAACCACATCGAACTATGTTCAAGTCATTGGATCAAAATCTCACTGAGTTTGGTTCGTTTGAAAAGCCGAGAATAAAATTTTTGATTTTGTCTCCGTATTTTTTCATTGGCTTTTCAAACGAACCAAGTTTAAATACACAACAACAAGTTTAAATACATTTTCGATGTCCTAACACTGTTTCTATCGTATTTGTAATAAATTTGTATCACATCTCTTTTTTCTTCATTCGTGAAAGCCATTTTTTGCCAAAAATTCAATGACAATAAAATGTCATTGAGTGTAACAAATTGAAAGTCAAATTTAGAAACATCAAAGTCAAATCCTATTATGATAAGAATTATTTTTTTCAATACCTTTAATTTTTCGAAAAGGAATGATAACTTATGATACATCATTGACAAGGTAAAATCTGGTTCTTTTCAAAACAGAAAGTTTATGATGGTGGGCGGAAGACGAAACGTCGGATAGCAAATCTGAAAACACCATTACGTAGCAGGGAAAAAGTGACAACTTAGAAGTGCAGTTCATTTTTGAATCCTTCGAAAAATAAAGCCGGAAAAAATAAAAACCATTTTCCGAAATTTCTGTTTTTTCCTGATATCTCTGAATATACTCGGAATTTCAGAACTTTCTCTGCGGCATATTGTTAGTCAGGTAAATGCGCAACTTTGTCCCAATTTAACCATCTTCGTATCTCTCATAGTTTCCCAACGGTGAGGATCGAATTTGAAACACCCTGTAGATCCATTTGGATTGAACTATAAAACATAACATGAAACGTTTTATATCATCGTGTTTTTTAATCTTTCTCACTTGAAAAAATCAAACTGATTCCTTGCACGTCCAAGATGCCTAAAACAAAAATCTCTAATGACCAAACATAATTTCATTTCCAAAAATATTCGAATTGAGGATAATGATTTCCCCTCACTTTCGTTTATCATTCAATTTAGTTTGATATTTTTCTTGCATTAACTATTTCAGAATCCCAACTAGAACGGAATTTGCTACAGTAATCGAGATACTGATGCATCATGCATAGATATTGATAATAAATTGAAACCAGTCCAATACCAACATCATAGGCCTAGTAAAAATGTTATTAATGTCTAACATCGCGTATGAAAATGACCACCTACCTAGGCCTCCTATTCATCCTCACCGCATATTCGATGATAGTCTATGAGATAACATTATAAAAGCAATCAAGAAACAGGATGTTTTATCTGCTTGTTTATTTAATCTAACACTTGCTACGAGCTACGTAATTTTTAATAATTTACAGAACAGGATCTGATATCAGGGTATCTTATATCTCTCTTGACAATAATAATTAGTAATGTTGTCCACCCCAGAGCCATATATCTAGATATATAACAACCAATGAGGTACTCGCAGTTTGTAGTTGGAAAAATAACTGGAATGTGCTGGATCATCTTATTTACTAGATATCATCGATGCATAGATGGAAAAATGAAACCTCTCGTAACTCACTGAATGCGAAGTGGCTCTCCCATCAATCGAACAGGTGTTTATAACGTATACTCTGAAATCATTTCAAATTCAAATTGAACTATATTCTTTCACAATATTTATAATGGTAAGTTAATAAATTATAATAATAACAATAATAATTAACATTAATAATTTTTATTTTCTTTTTGACGAACAAAAGTTCGTATAGAAAAATATTCATATCCAGTAGTAGGCCGAATTAACCGTTTCTGCGAAATAAATATATTCATAATATTTGTGGATGATCCTCAAAAACTTGTTCGGTTGATGACCTATTCACTTTGTAGAAATTTATATTAAATATAGGATGAATGTCCTCAAAAACTAAATCCATATCTTAGGCGCGATTCGTTCTACACTTGATATACTATAATTATATATAATTGATTGTACAGGGTGTCCCTTATAGAACTCCGCCTGCAAATATCTGAAAAATGACAGAGAATATCCATATTTCGTGAAGGCGAACAGATCTGTTTAAAAAATCTGTTTAAAATCTGTTTTTCCGTTAATCAGCTAATCAGCTGTCGCCCCCATACGAACGACAACTCTCAGAAGGTGAGAAACTTGTGCGAGCTAAGGACTAACGAGGTCTTACCTTTTAACGTGTGATTCCTAACACGGTAATGTATCACTAGTTGTCGGAACTCATCAACCATTATAAGATTGTACAAATTTGATAGGAATAATTGACTAGAACTAGCCGATACTTGATGAAAATCCATATTAAAACTGTGCTTGAGGAAGCTATTGTATAGCGAAATACGTGTCGTGGTTTTTCAAAAACTCTGTATAGTGAAAATCATACAATAAACTGTTTTGATTAGTTTTGATAGGAATAGTAAGAAAACTGCACAAATTTATTTTGAATTATATCCGGGCAGGCAACAGCCGGATAGTACATTTTTCGGTATTTTGGACAAACATTTGGCTGAAAACAGTGCGTTTCAAAAATCAAGAATGAAATCATGAGCTTGTTAAAAATGCACAAAAAGTATTACAAGTATTTGAAATGATGGCCTTTCTCTTGAATACATAAGCGACCTCGTCGTCTCAAATTGATAACAGCCCTAACAATATTCCTTCTTCTGATAGACATGAATTGCGTGATGATATTTTCTCTAAGTTTAACCACTGGGTCATATTCTTGTTCTCCATAGATTCTGTTCTTCAAAGTACCCCACAAGAAAGTATCCAAAACAATAATTTTACTAATAACGAACATGAAAGGTGCAGAAAATGATGACAGGAAATGACGGGACAATTTTTAGTATTGATGTTTTTAGATGATGATAATTTTTAGAACGATACCAATTCACATGAGATCCAAGAGCGGCAAATGCATCCCATAAACTCCACTGATTGGTGTGAGTTTTGAGCTGGAGACGTCATCTGTCCATATTTCTTTGAGAACGACGTTGGCCAGGCCATCACTGTCAACAGCGAGCCCTCTAGGTTGATGACTACCAACTTCTTTCGACCTGAATGGGACGATCTGGACACCAGTGACATGTGGTTTCTACAGAACGGTGCTACATGCCATACAGCTCATCCCACTTTGGATATTCTGTTTATATGCGAATAAATCACGAATCACAGTGGTCCTCAAAGCCAACATTACCCATCCCTTCTGTCAAATTCAGCCTGATTTATGCGCTAGAGTCATGGAAAATTGGACGCTTTCAATGCGCTCCATCCAGAGAAGCCGTTGTGAAAATTTGAACGAAATTGTATTCCACAGCATTGATAGATCTTTCAAAATAATGAAATATTTCGATGATATTTTACACACAATTTGTTTTGCTTGAATTTGAAGACAAAAAGCACTCAATGAATGATCCTATACGAGTAGTTCACGCTGAATAGAATCTTCGACATACGAAACATACGAAATTCAATACCAACAAAGAATGCTTCATTTTCGGTCAATCAAAAATGGTTCAAAAATATCCAAGTTATTCAACTTCCTGCTTTCAGACTCAGAATTAAGATCAATAGTGTCAGCCATTCGAAATTCTAGAATGATTTGATTGATAATTCGATTGATGAAAATATAAAGACAACTTGTCAATATCCATGGACGGATCCTATTTCATCTGACAAACTGGAGTACCAACTGACAAACTTGTGGATTCTGTTCATGACCCATCAAGAATAATTTCAGCACGGGTCATCATCTGAAAGGAAACTATTCCTATCTGCACAGATATGCAAATGGATAACCAAATTATAACTAAAGAAAACTATCCTTTTTTCTACATAAAATTGTTTCTGTAGAAATTCAGGAATGTCAAACTCTTTTCAAGAAGGCACCAAGAATGCCCTCCACCAAATTGAAATTTCGGGAAACAAACGATATGTTACTACGTTCATTTACAATTAATAGACTACATCCACCAAGAGGACTAAAATAGAACCTCTACGTATCCGAGGTGAAGAGGTGCAACTATCGGAGGAGGCTTAATATTTACTAGATCCCAGACAGAAAGTTAAAGTTACAGTGATACTGGCCAGACGAACTTTAAAGAAGACACGGTGGCTGAAATCACACACTCAATGGTGAACACATGATAATGTATGTTTTTTTGGTTTGGTGGTCAAAAGTGAAACTTGCTTCTGCCATTCTTAAAATGAACAGATTGCTAACACTTGTTAATTTAGAAATAGCGGAAGCTGGAATATATACCGGTCAATGACCATTCGTCTTTCACGAGGAAATGTAAGTAATTCGCTAGTGCGTGAGGAATGCCTTAATAAAATAAGCAGAGAAGTACACGAGGTATTGATGAAGCTTAGAGTGTCATAGGGACTGGTATGGAAATGCAGGAAAGAACCTCAACACAACAGGGATCGGCTCAAAATGATTACAGGGCGTCTCACTGGACATTGTTAATTTTGAGGTCACCTGAACAAAGGAGGGCTGTGTCAGGCACTGAATCACAAGAGACGAACAATTCATGGACAACCCAAATCATGCCAGAACATCACAAACATCCAACAAAGTTACTGTAACAGGAAAGTTTATTGAAATGGATGCCACGGATACTTTGGAATATTTCGCGCTTTAGAGATGGTCCAGAAATTATTCGTGATAATACACATGCCTCATGAGGAAAATGTTGATTTTATCAAGGATATCCTCATGTTCAAAATAAAACTTTTCCAATTCCCCGACCATGAGTTGTATCTGTAGAGAATCAAATCACTTGTGTGTGAGAAACGGGTCTAGTTACTCGGCAATGAATTGTTTCTGAGAATCAAACCACTTGCTAGTTACATAAAAGTCATCATACCATTTCGTGAACTATAGTCAGTTGTTTGAAGTTTCATTGAGCTAACAAACTAGGCAACGCTAATAGAGTCGTTGAGAAAATTGCTGAGACAAACTTGGAGAATACACAATTGTGAAGAAATATTGAACAAGGGGTGTTTCTATGAATATTAAATATCTGTTTTTCCTGTGAGAAACAGCTTTTTGGTTTTCTACTCCTCCATCACTACTTCTACTTCGAAAGAAATGAAGAAGAAAAAAGTAACTACATGGAAAACACTTCTGTACATTATGAACACTTTCAAAACAACTGCTTGAACACTGAATTACACGAAAGGGAAAAATTCCACAGTTTTTGTTCAGTAATGGAGAAATAGAAAGCGAAGAAATTTTTCTCCAAAATAATAATATATCCTGAAAATAATCATTTTATTACTTACTGAAGTGATAACTGATGCTGATCCAGCTAGATGAAAAGCCTGTTGGATGAGACATCAAAAAAGAAGCTGTGACACTTGTATGGGCTATCAAACGTTTGGAAAGTTACTTTCAGGAGGTAGATCTCGCACCTGAACTTGCAGTAAGACTTGGAGTTAGTGCCGATTTCAATATCAATGGATTTTGGCCTGAAGAAACCATATAAGTTGGGAGAAGAAATAGGTTTATTTTCAAACGACTACATCAGTCAGTTAGACTAACAAGAAGACCTACTAGATTTCTTACTTCAACACGCCCCATTCTGTAACTGAATACAGGGCCTCTGAATTGGAATATTTTCCATACTGGACAAAAAAACATGAAAATTTGGACGTAGAAGTGAAACATATGGAGTAAGGAGACAGTTTTAAAACTATGCACGATTAGGCGAAAGCTTTGTTGAAGACTGTTACAGAAAATTAATTGATTATCTGTTCCAACAAAAAAGTTGTTATACAGATGGAGAATTGTGAAACAGATAATGTATTGGAAGAAATATTGTCCATCCGAAGAAAATAGATAACATTCAAGTTCTATTCCTGTATATAAACCAAGTCTACTGCATTTTATCATCAACATTGTCATTATAATTGTTTTTACAAATACAAGTAGTGTAGTGCAATAAGTAGTGTATTGAAATATAGATAAGTGGGTTTCACTGTTTTATTTTAAAGTGATGACTCATCTGTAATTAGTTATAGAAAATGTTATACAAATGGATACTTGAAAACCTGAATACCTGGAGAAGTTCAGGTTCCATTAGATCACGCCCTGCCAGCCCGGATTTTGTTCTCTTTAATCGTGATTCCATCCGTGAAAGCCTATATTCATTCTAGTGATTATCGTTTGTTTATAGAATAAAAATAATTAAGGTGAATAAATATTGCCTGACATTTTTCGTCTTGTTCATTTTCCTTTTCAAGTTCGAATTGATTACAATGAAAGTTGTTTTTGAAAAATGAATTTTTGTTTTTAAAACATAACAGTGAATTATGGCCCACTTTTTCTTCAAAATTCGTTCGATTTAAGTGGGAGACGGCTTTACCTTTCAATTCTTCACAACCGGATATTTGATCGAGATGAAGTAATCAGTGAATATTCATAGCATGACTATTCAGTTACGGGATATCCTGGACGTAAAGAATTTAAGTGGTATTACCATATCAAATGAGCAGAAGTATTAACTGTTTCACCGTTAAATTGTATGATTAACAGTATCTGAAATAATTCTGAGATATCCTACGCGTTTTCCAGTATTATTGAAAACAATGACGATTTCTTTTCACACTTTCACCACTCATTCCGTAACTTGAATATCTACCTAGCGGTTGAATTCAATTATCATTTGAGTTGATAACCTATATTTGTATAAAATTTGTTCACATATTTTTTATAGCATACTAGTACTATGTTGTTGTATCGCTGCTGTTCCAATCCTTTAACAGAATCAGAATCAACAAACTTAGGCGTGCACAGCGTTATAGAACAGTGCTTTCAAAAAATTGTTCTACAGCGCCATCTAGTGGCTAGTTACAGAAAAATTGATAGCCTAAAAACCTTCTCTATGAAAAATCACTTTTACATGACAAGTTTCATCACGATCGTTTGAGCGATGTAAAAGTTTATCACTTACACACCAACCAACAAACATCCATTTTCATATATATGATAATAATGAGGCATACTCGATAAATGATCACGGAGAGTCCGTTGCCAAGGGTTTATGATTGAAATAATGTATAAAGTAAAAACTTTTCCAACTCATTTCCACTAGATATTATGAATTTCATTTGAATATTTTCAAGAACAAAACACAAGCACTGTAGGAAAATCCTTAAAGCACTCTAATAGTGGTACTTGTGCGGGATTTGAATCGCTGTAGATTAAATCCATTTGGAAAAACGTTCTCAGGAAGTTCATTTTACATAAACGGAGTTCTCCCAATGGAAAAATTCTCAAACAGTGAAGTTCGAGGTGTACATAGTTGAACCTCGAAACAATGAGCAGTCACGGGCTGTCGCGTATTTCTGATATTTATATGTACTGCTGTTGGTGGAATCAAATGTGCCAAGTCACTTCAACACCTTTCGTGAAAGTATCTATAGAAGAGTGACAAATCTCCAACGTTTTTTTGATGTTCTAGACTATCAAAGTTGCAGGTATTGTTCGCGTCTCCAATCAGGCGGATGGATCTTTTCTGGTAGGAATCCATCAGTTTCAGGGTAGCTTAGGGGCGGAGCTTCATACATAAGAACAATACTCCAAACTAGGTCTAAACTTTGCCATATAAAGCATTTAAAGTTGCTGAGGTATGTACAATTTGATGGTTCGAAACAGTGTTTCTTTCTAAAAAAAAGTGTTTTAAGCTTTTGAGAAGCAGCCTTTTCAATTCCAGCGACGTGATTGTGCCAAGACATATTGGTGTCCATTCTAACACCCAACAAACGTATTGAAGTAAAAAGCGAAATTGTCTGTCCTGGCAATATTATATCTGTTTAAAAGACCTGGTGAATAACCTACAATCCAAACATTTGTTATATTACAACAGTGATTGTGAATTTTGATTGAAGACGTAGATCTAGAAGGATTTCATGGCCTTCGATGGTATAATACCAACGCACCAGAGATAGCCCTTCAGGAGTTTCTCTCCACAGCAGAGTTTCGCTCGAGCCGATTGATGTGAAGTGTTCGGCCAACAGGCAATTGATCTGTACATGACAATCATCACATGTATCCAATGAATTCATTTTTTCCTCACCCTCCTAGATTTTCCTTGAATTCTGTCATTTTCATAGATACAGTCTGGCTTTTGGTAAAACCTTTTTCATGTCAGCATGCTTGGAGAGTTTTTTCATCAAGAAAAATTCTTTCCGCTGCAAACAGAATGACTTCACGGGAAGTGGAGTTAAATCATCTAAATTCTACTTTATGGTGTAAGATACTATCACAGTAGTAACGTTACTACTGGAAGCTTCTAACCCATTCCCCTGCGACAGACCGTAAACGTAATGCATATCAGCCATTTCCTCATTTGTGTATGCCATTTTAATAACAAGTGAATTATTAAAGTAACAAAT
>WOGN01007947.1:0-11549 GCA_015342105.1 Leptinotarsa texana | reverse complement strand
TTCAAAACCATTAGTCTTACATTGTATAATTCATCAACAGTCCTTGTGCGGAAAATGTTTGGATATGTCTGAAGTTCTAAAACCAGTCATATCAGTTTTTAACTTTTATCAGATCCACTGGGCTGAATCACCGACAATTCCGCGAGTTTATTCAACAGATTGGGGAAAATGATTTAACATATTATACTGCCGTACGCTGGCTCAGTTGCGGAAAAGTCCTCAAGTGCTTTTTTGAATTTCGAGCAGAGATCGAAATTTTTTTAAATTAGAAGCAGCTCCGTTTTGCCGATTTAGAAAATAGTAAATGGATGTGGAAGTTAGCCTTCTATGTCAATTTGACAAATCATATGAACGAACTGAATTTGAGATTGTGTGTTTCACACATATTGAAACATGTAAATATTCAGTCACACTACAGAGACTGAATTTCGCGTCAATTTTGCAATCGAAACTTTGAGTGCTTTAATTAAGTTAAGTTTTCTTTGTCATCATTTCTGTCGTTAAGTTTTACCTTGCAAGTAAACAAAACCGAGTAATTATTATTCTGTGTTTTCTTCTTCAACTTATTACAGCAATAGTAACAATAATTAGGTAATCATTGGCTGTCGTGGGCCAGATTGATGACAATAAATCATTGGCTGTCGCGGGCCGTATTGATGACACTGGCGGGCCGGATTTGCCCCACGGGCCGTAGTTTGGAGACTCCTGATCTAGAACAACGAAGTAATTTGGAGATTTTCTCCCTTCAGTAAATACTTTCATAGGAACTGTTCAAGTGATTTGGCACATTTGATTCCACTAAGAGCGGTACATATCAGAAATACGCGACGGACTGTTTCTGCTCATCGTTTTGAGGTTCAACTCAGTACACCTCGAACTTCTCAAGAATGTTTTTCCAAATTAATTTAATCTCCAGCGATTCGAATCCAATGTGAATCACTAATTTCGCACGCACAGTCACCGCTCTGAGAGCGCCTTAACAATTTTCCTGTAGTGCTTGTGTTTCATCCGTAAAGCAAATGTATGGTCATATTTCACGCCACTTTCAGTTTCCACTTCGAATTGACGATGCACACAATGTCTTGTTCCGAAAGTAACCTTTACTAACATAATTTTCAGGTGACTGCTGTCGAAAATCCTAGTTAGTAGGCGTTATTTTGATAGGGAGTCAGGAGGGGAGTTAAGATAGAGGTACTTTCAATACCTATCCACCAAATGTTTCTTGAAAATCGATGTTTCGCTATCATCTCAGTTGTCATCAGCAAGACGTGTTACTGCTTCCTTTATCAATAATCAAGTTGTATTTAGAATGCATGAACTATACTGACCTGTTGTCTCATTAATCAACTTCGGTAGCTTGAAAAGAGAACTTCCGGTCCCTAAATTATTTCAGAATAGCGAAACGCCCCGTCTTCTTAGGGGCGAAGTGTCACTGTCGCATCGGCGTGCAACTATTAATAATGACTTTGGTAAAATTAATTTTAACAGAAGTATGTTAACTACGGATCTCAGTTTCAAAATCGGTAAGAACATATCTATCTGAAGACAACAAAACAAAAATGATTCCGACGCATCAGGATTATTTGCGACTGTAAGATGTATCAGGTGCAGAGGTATTATGAAGGGGGTAACATAAGTACGTTAAAATATTCAAGTGACGTATTCCTGAGACAATAAAAAAAAGAATATATGTAATTTTCTAAAAAAGTTCTTCGTTTCGGAGATAAGGGGTGTTGAAATTGATTTTTTTTGTTCGCTTTTTGAAAATAACTCTTGCAAAAAATAAGTTATTTGCACGAAATTCGGTACCCGGTGTTTTTTTGATGTGAGAAATCATAATTTCGACAGCGTACGTTGTCATTATTTATTTCAAATTGCCCTCACTTTTTTGACAGTGAACTTTTGGTGCTTTTGATGAAAAAACCCAATTTCCACACCTTCCCCAAGTGAAAAAGGTACACCTCCTCAACAACGCTGGAGGTGATCGTTTTCGAGATATTTACAATTTTTTATATCGATGCATATTACTTAGCTCCTAGGGCGCTAAGTGAAGTTGCTGAGAACATCATGTATGTGGTGGATTTCGTCAAAATAAACA
The DNA here is from genome assembly GCA_015342105.1 of Leptinotarsa texana. Taxonomy (NCBI): domain Eukaryota; kingdom Metazoa; phylum Arthropoda; class Insecta; order Coleoptera; family Chrysomelidae; genus Leptinotarsa; species Leptinotarsa texana. The sequence continues at coordinate 9,451 of WOGN01007947.1, read as the reverse complement.
ACTTTTTCCTACAAAATGTTTGAAGAAGAATCATTCGTTTTCGAAATACAGATTGTTGAAAGTTTTCAAAACATGGTAGGTTCTTGTCATAATTTTTTTACAGTTTTAGTTATTTTCATCAAATTGTATACGCAGTATACCCGTACAGACTTTTTCGAACTGCTTATTCAATCCAAATTAGAAAAATTAGTCCACTTTTATTATTCAATTAGAAAGTGATATATTTCGCAGATTGTAAAAAAACAATTCGGAGAAGTACTATGTACTACATATATGTGCTCATAGAAGTTCACTTGTTTTTACTTCGGAAAGTTTACTGCAAGACCCATTCTATCGATCTTACCGTAATTCAGTGAAGTTATTCTTGTAAAAGGGTTATGAATCTGTATGAAAACATAGTTTTCTGTGCTGTATAAAGGACTGATTGTGGCTTATTAAGCCAATAGATCAGCCTTTTCGTTTCCTATACTACCTAGTGTTGTATATAATGCCCTAAAGAAAATAACGCCTGCCGCCACTGGTAGCCATAAACTGATTGTGATGTAGATAAGAGCTCGTATATGTTGGATGTTCGCCGCCATTCCAGGCGTGGCGTTGCTTCGAGAATAATGCTACCGACTTCGATGGAATTTCGAGGAATATTCTAGCGCCTTTGATTGCCAAATATAAGCGCCATCCAGTCGTTCATCGATACAGTCAAGGGAAGTTACAGTGCGGTACACGAAGCGATCTAGTAAGGCGATAGACATTATGTTTTAAATCTATTTAAAATCAGTTTTCCCGTTAACCAGCTGTCGCGCCCCAACGAACCATAACCCTCAGAGGTCGAAACTTGTACGAGCTGAAGATTAACGAGGTATTACGTTTCAACGTGTGATTCCTAACACGAATAATAGTTGAAGTTTTAGTTGAAGTGTTTGTTGTATTTAAAGTGAAATAAAGTTGAGATGGATTATTGTTCAGTGTAGTCAGTTATTGCTCAACCCACTGGGAAAGACGTAACAGTATTATACCTAAATTGCAACTTTTCATCACGCATTTGACATCGGTTTGCGAGGCCGACTGATTTATTTTGTCTTTTTAATTTTGGGATAACTCAAAATATATTGATTCAAATTGTATAGTGTTAAAGGCAATTATTATGTGTATTGTGTGCTTAAAGTAACTGGCGAGGATTAATATCTCATTCGTCTGAATAGCTTTCCCATAAAGAAATTATATGTGATCATTATTTAATGGATATAGAAAACTAGCATTGTTCAAACTTTCATATTATTAAACTTACAAAAAGAATAACATGATTGACCACTTCAAAAATATTATCATAGTATAAGCGGTCAATTATTACATCAAGAAATGAATTGGCCTATTGAATATCTTTACTTTTATTTTTTAAACGGATAATATTTTATTTATAGAAATACGAATATACTAAGCGAGAAATATAACACTGATTATTCCGTTGCGTGACTCTGATCATTTTCGTATGTGATAGCGTGATTGAAAAATGGGAAAAACATTTCTTCAGTGGCTGGCTAACAACCTCTGAAATTTGATGTGAACGAATATATATTACGAGTATGTTATTGTGTTTCATAGAAAAGAATAATGGAAAATAGTACTGTGCTGCCCAACGTCCAGATATTTTATGTGTTTAATGGAAAAATTGGACAACTCACTTAAAATAATGACTATCACTATCCACTGCTAATGCTATTTCAGCTAAGACATCAGTTGATATGACGTCAACTTCATTTCAGAATATTTATTAAACGTTACCAATAGTTCGAGCAGATATCTATGAGCGATGCTCATTTGGAAAAAGGATAAGTATTTATGTATTAATGAGCTTTTCAGTCGGAAATAGTTATGTTTTTCATAATCATACTGAAATGTAAAAAAAATGTCTGAATATGTTTTTCTTCTGTTAACCAGCTGTCGCGCCCCAACGAACGACAACCCTCAGAAGACGAAACATGTGCAAATATAGAGAATATCTATAAATGGTATGAAGGAAATATTAAATATTCAAAAATGTTTCATTTTGAATTAAAACACCTGAGTAGGACACTCCAGCACTAGCGAAGTTCAAAAGTTACACTATTCGATCAGATTTTTTTTTCCTTTTTTTGGTTCGATGGAAAATAGTAGATTTCTGATCAATTTTTTGAAGGAAGCAACAAATGGAAGTTTGTCTGTTCCAAACTACAGACCAATAACATGCTTGAATTATTTTTATGAGTTGTTCATCGGCATCTCATCTGCTCGAATACAGTTGACCCAGTATTCCAACTAGTATATGAACAGAAACGTTCAAAAAAGTGGAATTGCTGGTTCTTAGGAGAAAATACTCATCAAAGTATAACGCAGGACTCTATATTAACGTCTCTATAGTCCGGATCGACTTGAGCAAGGTGTTTGATACAACATCGTATGACCTTATCATGCAATTAACGAAGTGTCTTGGATGCCGCATTGTAGGTATCCCTTTATCATAACATCTGATCAAACTGGATTACAAACAAAAATAGTCACTCCAAGTACAGATGTATTTCAAGGAGATTTATCCAGATTTTTCTATGCATCTCTCTATTGCCATCACATGTTGCTTTCAGCAATACTTTCAAGTGCAGCTGTGGTACCATCATCTATATGGATGATCTGCAACTTCATGCCTCTGGAGACAATGATCTTCAATCCTCAAGTGTGGTGGAAAAATAGACGCATGCTATCGGCATGGAATTTGGAACAGACGAGTGTGCGATGTTCCATTCAAAAAAGGAATCTTCAGAGATTATGGAGAGGATATACAGTTCGTATATAAAAATAGTATATCCTGTCTGGATGCCAGACAGATCTATACTAAACGTTCGGTGTAACAAATTCACTCCCAAGAAATGATGAACCTTCATAACTTTCTCCATGGCAAATATCAGCATAAAATTCGACAGATCAGTCATCAGGACTGTCGGGAAAAACGAAGTTGCTGCTATGAATATGCTTGCTTTTCCAATCTCACTTCATTATTTTTCTGAACTTGTTTGATTATTAAATCATCTGTTTCAAGGTTATTCTTCCCTCGATAACTGGAAGGAACTTGTGTTTGGGGTATTTCAGATCACACATATACTGTGTCCCGAGTTACGACCTCATCCCCCGATGAGTCCACAACTGTGTGGTAGAGTTATTGGTCTGTAGTTTTCCAAAAGATGAGAGTCTGATTTTTTATAAAAAAGTTCTACTTTTACAATTTTTGAAATAGATGGGAATGTTCCAGATTTGAATGATAAAATTTGTTATATGCAGTAATATTTTTTCAACTGCAAGAACTGGGATCACATCAGGTTCGAATGGACTCTTATTCTTGAGTTCATTTGAAACGGTTCGGAAAAAATGGTATAAAATATATTAGGAATTTTATTCTGCTATACATTCACTTGGAATTGAATTTGATTTTGAAATATTCAAGATCAGTCAGATTAGGATGGGTTGATGACGAGAAGTTGAAACCTCTGACCTCAAAGAAAACTACTGAAAACGCTTTTTTTTACAAAAAATCTGTCTTTTGGGACACATTCCGCTAGCCAAATTTCGTATCATCGGAAGATTACTGAAACTAGTTCCAACAGCTATGGTAATGTTTTATCATGCCTCTAGACGAATCATAATGTGGGTCATTGAATCAACTTATAGAAATTGGTTATTATTTCTATTTTCATTTATTACCTGACTGATAACTAATCTCCGCCCATTCTGTACCAGTAATTACGTAATAACGCAGACAATGAGTTGTTGGAAATGATATCTTTATTACCGTTCATAAATTTCATACGACATTATCCAAGACGTTCGACAGAGTTTATCACAACAGACTACTAGTCAAAATAAGCAACTTTGGCTAAACGAAACAAATGGTGAGACTACAGAGTAGGACAAGAACTCTCCAACTTGCGATAACTGAAATCAGGGGTCTCACAAGGTACAGTCCTTTCACCACACCTCTTTCTCAGTATACAGAGCAGACATGCCCAAGTCTGAGAACAACTTTAACTAGCTGTCACTTCACACAGACTTCATGAGCAAGTTACGAGATACTTGTAACAGCACGCGGACAGATTAAATGAATGGGCCGACTTTTGGAACATCAGCATAAACCCTGACAAGAGTCAGGCAATACTGTCCACCTGGAGAATGGTACACCCGGAAGAAGATGTCATCTTCAACGAACAAGAGATTCCTTGGACCAACAAAACGAAATAACTGGGAGTCATTCTGGACAAATGACTAACGTTCAGGGTCCACGTACGGCAGAGACTAGGGCTGGCAAGAGCCACCCTACAAAACCAACATCCGATCATAGGTCGCTGAATTAACATGGGACTCCACGTAAAACTGTTGCTTATACTATCCCCAGTCATCCTGTATGCCTGCCCATGCCTGGGGCCAGTGCGCAGCAACATACAGACACAGTATTCAGACGCTAATGAACGGTTGCGTGCGAGCCTCCGTAAATTATACAAAATACATACCAAATAGATACATATACCTCACGTACAATTCGGCATTGACTGGGACCAGTTACACGGCACGGAAGCAGTGGGCGTCGAGCTACAACTGAAAATAGGTCGTTATAGACTAGTGTCAGCTTACAACCCTCCGCGGAATCGTCTACGTCCAGAATTACTGAATAAACTGCTGATGTCTACAAACATCCTCACAATTCCTGCTGGTAACTTCAACGCTGAGCACAATCTGTGGAGCAGACTCACCAATGCGAACGGAATTTGACCCAGATCATAATCCAGTTATCCTGATGCTGGGTGATGATCCCCCTCCCCAGAAATATCGCATGAGATCATCCACGGATTGGGAAGCCTACAAGGCTCATCTAGTGAAAACACGTATGGACCGTGAGGCTCTTCAAACTCGCAACGGTCTCTACGAGAGAGTGGAGGATTTCGAATTATCTATGAATGACGCTTTCCGCGCAGTCACAACCAGGACAGTGTCTTCTGCGAAGATACAATGAGTTTCCCTCCAGGATAAAGAACCTCGTCCGGGAGAGAAATCGACCCAGATGAGTTTATCAGCGGACTCTCTACTCTGAAGACAATGCTGCGGCTAGCAGAGCAAGTGTTTGTGATCGCTTGAACCTGGGAATGAGGAGCTCTGGCAAGTCATCCGCAGGCTCGAGAAGAGAAAACCCGCTCCCTTCCTTCTTCACGAACAGCGCGGCATCTGCTACTTCCCCGCCAAGAAGGCGTTGGCCTTTGAAGATACAATGGAGAGTCAGTTTCAACTTCTTAACGTTTCATCCTGGGATGATATTGATCGTGATATCCGGCTGGAACACAGGGTTAGGCACATCTTTTGTAAAAATGATGACGATATGATCCCTCCAGCTTCAGAGAAAGGACCGAGAGGGTACATTAGGGCGACCAAACCCCAAAACGCTCCGCGAATTGACTCAATCAACAATAGGTTGTTGGAGCAGCTCCCGGAGAACTTCATCAGATATCTGCTGGACATTATCAACAGCTCAATCACCCTCAGATACTTCCCTCAACGGCTGAGTTGGATGAACCTCTTGTAATGCAAAAGCTAACAGAAGAAGTTGAAGACCATAATGTACTGCCTGACGAAAGAACACACTATCTCAGACAGGGAGATCGAATGTCAAACGCGAGTCAAATACGTGGGTCTTTGGGTAGATCGCCGACTCACCTGGGCAAATCACATTGATTACATCAGGAGCAAAGTATAGACGATGATAGCTGAACTCTATCCTCTGTTTATTAGAAATTCAAAGCTCAACCTCAACCTAATAAGGTTTTATCATGTTACATGTTCAAGCATGTCATCATGTATGCTTCAGGCGCCTGGGGACAAACCGCTCCGTCAAATTGTTCCATTTTGGAAAAGTTCCAGAGTGAATGCTCCATGGCTAGTGCGGAATGAAGCCATCCGCAGCGCTGTTAACTATACGGCAGTCCATTCAGTCGAGGAATCAGAGAGTTTTCGAATCAGCGGAATCTCATGTTAGGGAAGCTATAGACTACACTATAGACGACCCCACTCGATTCAAAAGGCCCCGTCGCTAGGTTGAGTGAAGGCCCCACGACGTCTGTTGAAATGAACAGTTTGTTCATCAAATACCCCAGTCAAGGAAGCGGTACACAAGGCCGGAACGGCATAGAGGTCATTGTCCTTTATGTCACCACCCAAACACCTTCAGGTATGAACCATTCGTGTCCCCGACGAACTACATTTGAAAGAGTGAGCGAAAAACCTGTTAAAAATGAAGATGACTTCAATGTATGGGAGAGTGCAATAACACGAACATCTCCAGACATTATCTGTCTTAATATTTGGAAGAAATTAAGTTTGAAAAGGTTGTTGCTTTCTTATAAAATTCTCAGAGAAAAATTGAGAGCCCCTCTCCTTTATTTTGAGCTCCTAATTGCGCTGCTATTGGCTCACATTACATAGTATCATACTGTCGTAGTGTTATGAAAGGAATGAGTGCTTCCTTTTGTCAGTTTAGCTGTTTCTTTTGAAAATTCGAAACGGTCTTACACAAATGACTGTTCAATACCATAACAAATATTTAGAGTAAACTGAATGAGAAAAATCATTTTCAGATTTTTCTATAACTCAATGTTCATTTAGAAGTAGCTGATTCCAAAGAACTATATATTTATACGAGTTTTCATTGTGATTATTATTTTTTCTTTATTTCGTAAATAAAAAGCCAAAAAGATATATTCATCAATTCATTTGGAAGTGAACTACTCCTGTATATACATATTTCGTCCAATGAACAACTAATAAAAAATCAGTAATGAAATTTATGAGTGGCAAAAAACATAATCGCAACTCATTTGGTCCCATATCACCAAACGAATCGTATCTCATATCGCTAATGACGTTCGATCATAGTTTCAGTTCCGGTTGATCCATTTAATAATCTAAATGTGGTTGAATAGGAAACCGAAGCAGCAATTTTTGTTCTGCAACAACACGAAAATGCTTTCAGGCCGGTATTCCATTCGGTAGCAAGGTGATATTTTAATAAATTGGTATAATTCAGGAAGAGAAATTCCATAAAATACCTGGGTTACTGTTTGGGGTTAGTTTGAGAACAACTTTCATTTACGTGTCGATTGGAATCCTACATGTTTTCTTTATTATTCTCTCTAAAAAACTTAGTTTTCATACGAGGTTTTCATTTTTCACTTTCTGTAACTCCATGCAACTTCACAAATTCAGAAATTTCTAACTATATTTACCCGTATGTTGTATTGTAGTTCATATTTCTCATTATATGTATATCGGAAAAACTGTATAACACAAAATGAATTCAAAAAATTGGGATAAAAACTCATGATAATGAAGCTGTATGAATACTTAAGGGGTCTACATTTTACCATTGTTTCTGATATTTCAGGAGTATTATATTATAAATTATTTTCATAACTTTCGACTTCTCATGATATTTTCCAAAGGTGCAGATTTAAGTTTGTTTTAAAAAAAATATGTCTAATATGATTTGACTATCATTTGAAATCTATATCAGATAAAAACAATAAAACTTGAACGAACATAGGTTGGTTGGGTAACAGGATCGATGGTTCTAAAATAATTATTGTTTTCTTGCCGACGTTTCTGATTTAATTGAATTCTTCTTCAAGGCTCAAAAAGTAGTTTCTTCGTCTAGATTATATTACTCTTTTAATAACCAGCAGACATATCAGATACATATTGAAGAAGAAAATCTAGAAAACACTGCAACAACCAATGTTCGGAGACAACACCAACACAAAACGTCATGAAACAAACATTTGACATGTATCTAATATGTCTGATGGTTTTTAAAATAGTAACATTATCAACAAGAAGTATCACTTTTCATGCCCTGAAGGGGAACTCAATTAAATTGGAAACGTTGGCATGAAAAAAAATAATTTTTTATCCAACTAACCTTTCTTCTTACTGGATCACTAAAATAGTTAACTGAATAAAACTTGAACTTTTGATTCACTGTTTGGAAACTTTGATGTAGTAATGAATATTACCGTTATTTTTAATTCATCGACACATATTTTGATCAACAAGTGATCATCCTCAAGAAGAAGATTAAACTGGTTCGGTTTTGGGATAAAACTCCAGTAATATTCAATGAAATGGAAATACAATGAACCGAATAAAATATTCAAGATTCAAAATTAAAATGATGACAGGAAAAAGAACTGAAAAATAAAAAGAATTAAAACAAAAGTAAGCAAAATAATTGAAATATGAATCAAAAAGATTTCATACCAAGTCGACGTTTCGATTTTTAGTAGGAGAAAAGTGTACGAGATGATTCATTTAAGGAAGAAGGCTTCTTATTTAAATGATATTCGGCAGATATAAATACATTTATCCATAGTAAATTTATCTATCTAATTGTTGTTTTACTCAAAATATATATTTTATGATGTTTATTATCATAAAAACCATTTTTCGAAACGAAACGAAACGAAACCATCTTGTACACCCCGGTGTCCAAGATTATCTCTGTGGTAGGGGCAAGATGATCCCAGGATCATGTCAGCCCCGTCAATTCGGAAGAATTACCTAAATAAAGTCATAATCAGGGTTTACTATTTCGAACCTAGTCAATGGGTTCCCATTATAATTGAATAAGGAAACAATCGTCACGTTGTATGAGATCGGTGGTTAAGTAAAGGTTCAAAAAAATTATATAATCTTCTAAAGTAGGTAAATAGTTCATCTTCTAAAACAGATAATCTACTGAAATAAATGTCACTATTCAAAATCAACATTAGGAAAATAAAAACATAATTTCTGCATTATTTTTAACCAATACATATGAAACTCAAAAAATATTTTATAGTGCTAAGCGCCTCTTTCTTGCCTTAATTTCACACCAATCACATGTGAATTCTTCAGGATCATCGCTATATGTTCCTGCACAAGCTTCATGGGCCCATCTTTGACATACATAACATTTTATCCATCTCTCGCCCCTATCATCTTTGGAAAATGTTTGCGTACAGAATATTCTTCTTTTTATTCAACATTCGTTTGCTTACACTTCCTCTTTTCTGTTTTTAGGATGTTTTTTCTTTACATTTTGGAATTACCGTGTTGGTTCGAGAAAGTTCTGGTTCTAGCTAGTGTATTCCGATCACCTCGAGATGACAGTAATAATTGCATATAAAAAGGCTAGCTGCGCAACTGCGATTTAGTCTGCGTAGGAAAGGCGAAGGAAGCGAAACTGTCTTTTGTGAAATAAAGTAACACCCGTCAATAAAAGTATTTTGATTTGACTTATTGTTTTTATGTGTAATTTGTTAGTATGGAAAAGAAGCGAAAAATCGACAGTGAATGCAGAACGTTCCAAGAAAAATGGAACTTTCAGTATTTTGTGATTGAGTCCAGTAAT
>WOGN01007945.1:0-11549 GCA_015342105.1 Leptinotarsa texana | reverse complement strand
ATACTCCGTCAAATAATGGGCAGCTTAATGAATCAATGCCCAATTCCGTTGGACCTCACCAAGGAGTCCGTATCGATCCTCTCCTGGTGATTCAGCCTTCCCAGTTCAGAGAAATCGAAAGTCAACGACGAAGCCCTTTCTTCAACAACTTTCCTCCAGTACGAACGGCAAAGGAAGAGTTACCAACACAACTTCCCAAGCAACTTGATCAATATCAAATTCAATATACTCCTTCAAATAATGGGCAGCTTCATGAATCAATGCCCAATTCCGTTGGACCTCCCCAAGGAGTCTGTATCGATCCTCTCCTGGTGATTCAGCCTTCCCAGTTCAGGGAAATCGAAAGTCAACGACGAAGCCCTTTCTTCAACAACTTTCCTCCAGTACGAACGGCAAAGGAAGAGTTACCAACACAACTTCTCAAGCAATTTGATCAAAATCAAATTCAATATACTCCGTCAAATAATGGGCAGCTTCGTGAATCAATGTCCAATTCCTTTGGACCTCTCCAAGGAGTCCGTATCGATCCTCTTCTGGTGATTCAGCCTTCCCAGTGCAGGGAAATCGAAAGTCAACGACGAAGCCCTTTATTTAACAACTTTCCTCCAGTACGAACGATCAAGGAAGAGTTACCAACACAACTTCCCAAGCAACTTGATCAATATCAAATTCAATATACTCCGTCAAGTAATGGGCAGCTATGAATCAATGCCCAATTCCGTTGGACCTCTCCAAGGAGTCCGTATCGATCCTCTTCTGGTGATTCAGCCTTCCCAGTGCAGGGAAATCGAAAGTTAACGACGAAGCCCTGTCTTCAACAACTTTCCTCCAGTACGAACGACAAAGGAAGTGTTACCAACACAACTTCCCAAGCAACTTGCTCAATATCAAATACTCCGTCAAATAATGGGCACCTTCATGAATCAATGCCTCATATAGTGCCATTTTCTGTAATAGCTCAGTCACATTTTGAACGGGAACCGCTCTTTTCACCATGCGGGTAAACGTACGAATCCGCATGTCGCGATTTTGGAAACTCCACGGATCTAGACCTTTCCTTGTACCGCCTGGAAGATGAACATATTCTTTCCGAAGAACTGCATTCTTATATCGGTGCTACAGTTCCGCTAGGAGCTACAAATTCCCATGGTCAGCAGGGATGTTATAACGTCTGATGCTTTGTTCGGAATAAATATCTCAAACTACTTGTCTCTTATGTTGTGTCTCTATTTTGATGACAGTGTATAATTTGACGACGCAAAAGGCGCAAGTGCCACTAAACCGGCTTAGTATACAATTATTATTACCTATATTATTTTGAATTCTGTACTTTGTATTATATTAATCGTATGGCTATCGTGCAAGGAAGTCGTGTCTGCTAGATGTTCCAGTTCTCAGTGAGCAAATAAAAATGACAAGGAGTTCAGTGAAAGCAGAGGTTAGTAGAAACCAATTAATGACTACCATAAGTGTGGACGAATTGAGATATTTTAAATGAAGCCATAAAGAAAAATACTGATAGTTTGATGGAACAAATTGCCATTCTGAAACAAGAAATTCATCATTCAGTATCGCCGGTACTGCCGGCGGTACAATCACAGTGAACGGCTGCTCACCGGTATTTTACCGGCGACGATCACCGGTCGGCGTGTGTGCAAGGTCCCGTTACCACATGTGGTTCACTATTGGAATTTGGACGACCGGTATAAAGTCGGCCGTCCAAAATCGGTGTGTGTGTGCAACTAGCGTAATAACGTGTTAGTGGGTACTGGAACAGAGGACAAATCCAACATTAATGAATCAGATGACTTCGGCGCCTCTCCACGCCGACTTTGGTTATATGTCAGGCGCTGTAAAGCGACCTCCACACCCGAGGCTATCAAAAAATACCTAGAAAAACGATCTCCAGGACATCAATGTCACTAAATTGAATTCTCTATTTTGGCATTGATCATATTGAAACATGTACCAAATGCAATTTGAATTTCAGTAATTCCTTTTACTTCATTCCGGTTTGTAATCAAGAAGCTGTAGAAATTATAAAAATTTGAAGAATTCAAATTCAGTAGGGGTTGACTACATCTCAACAAAATTGGTGAAGAGCATAGCTTTGCAAATTGCTGAACCGCTCACAAATATAATACATTCATCTATTTAGTCGGGCGTATTTCCTGAAGAACTTAAACTTGGCATGGTAACTCCAATTTATAAAAAGGACGATCCTCTCTCAATGGATAACTACAGGCAAATAACTGTACCCAGCATTATAAGCAAAATAATCGAGAGAGCTATACAATAGACTGATACCCTACCTTCACAAACATAAAATAATTAAGAACTCACAAAACGGGTTCTATGCTGGGAGATCTAATGAGACAGCTATTTGTACATTTGTTGAGTACACCGGCAGCGATGAAAATTGGAAGATTGTGTAGGAAAATGCGGACCGTATATGGGGAAATTGAAATTTTTAAAACAATTTTTCCTGATTGGGGTGCAATAGTCAAAAATGCTATTAGCTCATTACAGATCTTTTTAAAAAAAATACTTTTTTCAACAAGAGAGTTATATCAAGAAACCAACATTTCAAATATCCATTCACTATACATTCCATAAACCAGAATATTTCGTGCAGAAACATTCAAGAGATACTCAATCAAAAATAAACCAGGACGTATAAATTGTATTCATTAGTAAAACGGTCACTAAGAATTCTTTTTCCTTTTATGGTCCAAAAATATTCAACATCTTACCTAAAAATATAAAAGATATAACATCCTTCTAACTATTCAAAAAATAGGCGGAAATGTATGTACATAATCACCCAAAAAAAATTCCAACTTCATACTGAAATAAATACTTACTTATAATTTGTATATATTGTGTATCTAAGCACATCACATACACTACCGAAATTTAACAATAATACCACATTGAGCGATTATACCCCAATCAAAATGATTCAAAAGTTATATATTTTTAAATTCTCTCTTTTATCATCCTTCCATATTCATAAAAAAATGTAAGAAAGCTTATCTTACCATTTGAATACAAATACATAAGATATACAATTGTACAAATGCCATGCTGATTTAGACTAAACATGCTATATTTGCCAAGCGTGATTTACTTCAGTGAGTAATTTAAAAAAAACTATCCAATATTATTGTTACTTTCAATAATATTAATTTATTAAAAAAAATTCCCACGTGATTAAAAAAGTCATGCAATAGAAAGTCCATTTGATTTTGTATACGATAGACAAAATTTTTCATGTCTCTTTTTTCTGTCTTTTTTTTTGCAATTGCTGCATTCTTGAATTGATAGAAATGTTTGGTTCACGTGATATTTTCTTCACCACAGTGTATCTGACGGTTTTCTAATAGTTTTCAATCCTGAGATACAATCAGAAAGAACTCTGTAGACTTCAAACTCAAGATTTAGTTTTTCTCAGAATTTCAAAATGAATACTCATCGTTTATCCACTGAAACATTCATATTTTTTTATCAATGTCATAATCCTTGTAGTACAGGTACCTTTGAAAACATGATTTATTCCGTATAAAACATAATTATCAGGTATAGTTTGTGATTGAGGTTTTACTGGCTATTTTATTAGTTACCTGCAACGTTAATTATGGCATAGACGATAATAAATCTCACACCTAATTTACATCGAATTGAAAATTGGAATGAAAATTGAACCATAAAATTTCAGGGGGCCATTAGATACCGTAATAAATTGAATATTTTTCTATTTATGAGGAATTTCATGCTTGAACATTTGTATGCGTGTGTGTTATGAGGAGTGGATTGTTTGAAACGCACATTTTGATCATATAGGCTTTGGACCATGCGGCGATAAAACAGAATGCAAATATATACTGGTTTCTGTTAAATTTTGATTTAAGCAGTAAAGACGCTCTTCAATTAGTGGTTTTTGTTCAATTTTCAGACACATTTGCAATGAAGTACAAGAATTACGAAAATGGGATTTGATTACCTGTTTTATACAACTCGGGCAAAATGCAGAAGCAGCAAGCATTTTGTATCACGAAAGGTATCCAGAGAAAAGACAACCTTTAAGAGACATTATCTTATTGATGATGGTCAATTTAATCCGAAAATACCAACATTTTATGAATCCAATAGGGATAATGAATTGGAAGAAATAGTTTTTTTAGGAGCTGTTGAAAATAATCCCAAACCGTTAACGCGAAATTTGATAATATCAACAGGCCTACCAGAAACTAACGTTAGGAGGATTTAAAAAAAACAAATTCAAGCCAAACAGTAGCAGGCAGAAGAGTTCATCAACTGAAACCAGAAGATTTTGAACTCCGCATGGCTTTTTGCCTGTGGTTCCTGGAAAATTGTAACCATGTGCGTGATTTAACGTCAAATTGCATTTAGACAGACGGAGCTTAGGTTAGTAGTGCATGCATTTTCTACCGCTACAATTCTTATACATGGGCACAACAAAATCCTCCTTTTGTGGAGCAGAGACGTCGAGAAAGATTTGGATTTAATGTATGGGCAGGTGTTTTTAGGTGTAGAATTTTAATAGCACTCCCACATCTCAGAGGTATTTACAAATTTTAAGGCAAAATATTAAACCCCTTGTTGATGAATTGCCACTAACGGAACCAAGAAAAATATATTTTCAACAGGACGGGGCTTCGCCCCACAACACCGCAATTTTCACAAATTTTTTAGCTGCAAATTTTGGGTATAATTTGATAGCCAACCAAGGACCCAAATGTTGGCCGGCCAGGTCACCGGACATAACGCCTATATACTTTTACCTCTGAGGAGGTTGAAACGTCTTGTTTTTCAATTGCCTACCGATTCTAGAAACAAATTGGAAGCTGCAGTGATGCAAAGTTTTGCGTGTCTCGGTGATATTGAACAAAACGTACAGAAAATGTGTCGCCTGTGTATAGAAGAAGCTGGTAGACATTTCGAACACCTTCTCTGATGAAATATATTTCATGTTTTGTCCTTTATCATTATTATTATTATTGTTGTTGAAGTTTCATTTATTAGAAGTGAATATAGTATGAATTGTTATCAGATTCATTGAAACTATGCGTTTTAATTACTGCTGTGAAAAGCTTTGTCAACATTTGATAGCTACTAGTTTACAATTATTTCTTTTTTATTGCCGGCCGCGTCGTCTAAAGCCTACTCAATCAAAGTTTGCGTTCCAAAGTTAACATGAAAAAATCTAAAAGTTCTGTATTTCAAAGATGACCAGCAAATCATCAAGTGTGCCACATTTTTGGAAAGGTAATTTTGAGCTCTATTGGAATATTCAGGAATATACAGGGTGTCTCATTAAGAAAAATAGTTTTTCTACGGATCTCTCTCATCGCTTTTATACGTTCAAAACTAAAAATTTCTCACGCAGTGAGAAATATCCGCCATCACAGAGAAAAATTATTTCTCACTGTTATCACGATAACCCAAGTCAGTCATGAATTGTTACATGTCAAACTGATATGACACATTCTCCATTTTGAAAACGCTACGCCGACGATTCGCGTGCAATATCCAAGTAGCCCATTGTCGGCGTTTCCATAACAACAAAATCGAAACACTGCATAATAATTATTGCTGTCAACTTACTCAACGAAAATAGTTTTACTGTTGATTGTTGTAGTATAAACAGTTCAGATTTATTGAATATTGAATATAATGGAATACGAAGATTTAGAGCTGGAAAATACACCTCCTGAAATTGTTCAGAAAACAAAGATGTTTGCAATAATTTGCTACCAAGCACATCAAGACAAAAATATGAAATCGCTTACAGAAACTTTACGGACTGGAAAATGAAATCCAAGGTAAATTCTTGTTCCGAAAATACCTTCTCGGTTTATTTCGAGGAGTTGTCAAAAAGATTGAAATCATCAACATTATGATCTCAGTACTCGATGATGAGGAGTACCTTAATTATTGAAAAGTGTGTTGATATATCAAAATATGTAAAACTACGTGCATTTTTAAATCGCAAATCTGAAAACAGTCAAAAAAACATTAACTTATGAAGAAATTCAACAATTTTTAAAAGATGCACCTGATGAAAAGTGTTTGCTAATAAATGTATTAATTGAAAATTTTCAAATTGTTATCGAAAAATCAATTGTTGGTTTTGATTTCAGGCTGCTTTAGCTATTGGCATTGCAGGGGCACGCCGTTGTGATGAACTTCGCCATCAGAACCTGAACACAACAATACTGTGGAAGTTCAGTACGTTTCTCCATCAACTTCAACTTCACATTTCCCCATCAACTTCAACTTCGACCGCAGCTACTAATTCAATTACCAAAAACATGTTGAAACAAAACGACCTACCAGGAATTACTTTACAAAATTGTCCAAATATAACACCATTAAATTTTACGTAAAAAAGTGCTTTGGAAATGTTTTCATAGAAATAAGAAGTTTTCGACATGAAAACGCAACTTTTCAAAAATGCACATTTTCGAAAAACATGTAGAGACACAGAAGCGATGATAGATATCAATATGAGGTTCTCAACATTGACTTTGTTATAAAATTTGACCTTCAGACACAGTTTACGAGTGAAAAGTTTCGAAAAAAACAAAAAGCTCAAGTAGATAGGTGCCCCACGATTTGAACAGTCGACAGAATTTGTCACATTTGGAGATTTGTTCTTTGCTTTTCCGTAATCAAAAGGATCATATACTGCGTCAGATCGTCACGTGTGATGAAAAATGGATCCTTTACAATAACAGGAGACGTTCAAGACAATGGTGGACACCAATGAGCCACTAAGGCACTTCCAAGAGGCGAAAACCCACCAAAGCAAGACCATTGTTACTGTATGGTGTGATTCATTATAACTTTCTGCAACTGAGCCAAATCCTCTCAGAAGAATCGCTTTGGGAGAAAATCGACGAAATGTTCCAAAACGTGCGTTAGCAGCAGCTGGCACTGGTTAAAGGAAGAGGTTCGATCCTGTTCCACGACAACTCGTCCGCACGTTTCACATATCACCTTCCGAAAATTAAACAAATTGGGACAAATTTCTGCCTCACCCACCGTACTCCCCAGACCTCTCGCTAATCGAATACCATATTTACAGACACTTCGATAACTTTCTCAGCGGTAGAACCTTCGTAAATCGGGACCAGGTAAAAAAGGCCTTCGTCGACTTTATCGAATCTCAAGCACCCAATTCGTATGCTAACGGAATTATTCCACTTATATTACATTGGCATAAGTGCACTGATGCAAATGTCGCTTATTTCGATTAGTTGAATGGGTGTTTACAGTTCACACACAGTTCAAAGTAGTCTCATGAAAAGGGCACAACTTTTGAAACAACCTAAGACCTCAGCAGTTTCTAATGGAAGCTCGATATATAGTGGCTTGTATACCCATACCCGAATAAAGTAATTCAGAGTTTATCACAATCAGTGAATAACTGATATCACTGTTAATCAAACGCATTTGATACAAAGTTTAAGTATATTACTTTCCATATCGAATTGGCTTTTGCCTAAAGGTGAAAACGCAGGAGAGTGCAATTTCTACTAATTCAACCTGTATCGAGTACTTACCTGCTGGTTTCATCACTGATGTTTAAAATATCAACTGAATATATCTTTGGAAAACATTTTTCCAATACCACAACAGAAATACTGCCTCTCGACGCGCGTTTTGCTAACAAAATTAGCGTCCTCAGAAAATTATTGTGACTAAATTTTACTACTACTCGTATGCTAGTGTTTTTATATGCTAGTGGCATAACTACTACCCGTTACTATTACATAGCTACACATGTCAGTATATTTCATCATTTCGGACTTCCATTGTCTAATCTAATCTAATATAAATTGATTTGAAAACCCTGAAAAAAAACAATTAGAAAATTAACAAACTGAAAACAAAAACTGAAATTACAAAGAATTACCATACAAGCTACAACCAAAAAAATAATATTGAAATATTGATAAAAGCTGAAAAATAAAGATTGAAAATTATTATTAACAAAAATGAAAACAAGTTGAAAAAAAATTTAAAGATTTTAAACCAAGTTATGTCAGGACGTTTCGATTGTTAGTATCCACAATCATCTTCGGGTGATAACTGGACTTATTCCTCCGAGATGTGACTATTCATATGGTCGCTCGAGTGCTTTCACCTATGCCCCCTTCACTTTTTCCGCTTCATTGGTTTTTAGCGGGAGATGACCGTTTGGCGGAAATTATTCGTTGTTTTCCCTTGATTAGAGGTTTCCATATGTTACGTATCTCTACGCTAGCTTGACTAAATGCGTTGTTGGACAAAATATACGCGCCTTCTTTGAATTTCCTCCTAAACCAGAATTCCTCTTTGTGGATGATGTTATTTTCAGTTAATCGTATTAATTTTCTAATTTTCTAATCTCAATCCGCACTTTTCGATTTCCAAGCTTCCGAGGGCATCCACAAACCTGTTGTCATGTATCTGTGTCAACAATTTCAAACATTTCTCACTGATTCCCTGGTCGTTCTCTATGGCGACACTAGAAACTGAACATGTGATATATGTTCCTTGTAGCTAGCTAATATAATCCATTTGGTTTGACCAGCATATTTCGTATCACAATCCTTGTAGCTTATTTTGTAAATCCCAAACGTTTCTTATCTTTTGGACTGCCCAACACTTGTTGAAATGTACGTGCATGTTTGAAAGCCACTTTTATATTAAATTTTTCAAATGTTCGGAGCAACGCATTGATGTAATTGGTTTCATGTGGAGAAACAATGAATTTTGAATTTTTTTTTTTCGGAAAGTCAAGGAATTACGAAGATACTCCCTTAATTTTTGTTTTCTTATTAATTTATTCAATATGTTTGATGGATACCCGTTGCTTTCGGCCACCTCCTCAACAACATTTGTCTCAATCTCATACCCTTTTTTGCTCAAGGGAAATATGAGCAGTATATGTACTAGAAATTGTAGTCCCGCAATTTTTTGTTGTTTTGCTGGATGTCTTTGGAAGCTTGGAAATCTAAAAGGGCGTTTTAACTTCCATGAGTAGCGACTGTTGTGCCGATTCGACCCTGTCCACATTCCACTGCAGATAGTTACAACTGAGCCCTAGCGGGGAGAGGCGAGGAACGAATCTGACATCGGCCCGACACAGTCCACTACAAGTCGAAGAGACATATACATCACTTTCGTTTATCTCTACCATATTATTTACACATATTGTCGATATTATAGTTCATTAAATATATTTACGTGAAATTCTCAAAGTTCTTCACACTATACACAACATGGTTCTTCGAGCACGAATGGAAGAAGCAGTTTGCTGAATATTTTCGACATAACAACAGGTTAGTGCCTTCCTTTTCACTTCATTCCTACTCTACGCGAATTTATTTGACATAAAATAAACTTATATTCGCTGAAACGCACTTGATACTTGGTAGATACAACGCGTTTCGTTATTCAGGTACAACATGTCTAACATAAATAAAATTAAAAGGACTAGTATAAAAGGTTCTTTGACGAGATTCACGAATCACTTCCACTCGGTCAAGGATCTTGAAAATGTCGATCTCGACGATTTACAACGTCGGCTTAACAAAGCCGAGGAACTTTTGGAGGAATTTAACCTCGCTCAACTTGCAATTGAAGCTGATGACGCGGATTTCGAAACTAATCATCTCACTATTCATTTTATTGAAAGGGGGAAGTTCGAAAACGATTTTTATGCAATTACCTCTGCTGTTAAAAAATTTATAGCTTCAAGAGAGATCGCTAACGATAACATATCACAGAATTCTGGTACTAATAGTAACTTGGCTAACGATAATAATTCAAACTTTCGTTTACCTCAACTTAAATTACCTACTTTTGATGGCTCTCTTGATCAATGGTTGTTTTTTCGGGATAGTTTCAAATCAATCATTCATGACAATCCAACTATGTCTAACGTGCAAAAATTTCACTATTTACGTCTTTCTTTAGAAGGAAATGCCGCGGAAAAAATTGCATCCTTACAAATATGCAACGACAACTATGAAGTTGCATGGAACTTACTGAAAGATAGATTTGAAGATGAACAAGCATTGATCAAAAACCACGTAAAAGCTCTTTTTGAAATACCTGCACTTAAAGAAGAGTCATATTATGGATTGAATTCATTACTTGATGGTATTGAAAAAAATCTGAATGCCTTGGAAGTGTTGAAACGTCCTATACACCAATGGGATGACTTAATTATACATCTGGCAACAACAAAATTCGATAAAACGACAAAACGTGAATGGGAATCTCGAACTGATTCGAAAAATATACCAACTCGTAAAGACTTGTTAGAATTTTTGAAAGAACGTTGTCGAATTCTACTATCCCTAGATTCTGAACGCGGGGAAGGATCTAAGCGTACTATGAAACAATCACAAAGGCAAGCAAGATCTTTCGCTACAAGCTCAAATAAAATAGTTTGCCCTTTATGCAAAAATAATCACACTTTATATGTATGTCCGGAATTTATTAAATTGACGACAGTCGAGAGACTGAGTACAGCAAAACGTCTGAGACTGTGTATAAATTGTTTGGGCTCTAATCACCGCACAAATGAGTGTAAGTCAGCGGGTTGTAGGAGGTGCGGAAAGATACATCACAGTATGTTACATTTTGAAAACAACCGGGTAGGGGAGAGTGGTAAACCTGTAAATGACATAACTTTAAATAGTTCGGGCGCGTCTAATGTAGATGCCAATGAAATTAACTTACAACATACATTAACTACTAGTTTATCTGCTCCTCCTCAGGTATTACTCTCTACCGCAATAATTAAAGTTTTTGATGCGTTTAATAATACACATCAGTGTAGGATTCTGCTTGATAGTGGGAGCCAGGTGAATTTCATTTCAGAAAAAATGTCCAATATTTTACGTTTGAAAAGGCATTCAATCAATATGTCAGTCACTGGTATAAACCAAATGAGTAATAAAGTACAATTTTCTGTTTCACTCAGGTTCAGATCTAATATTAATAACTTTGAAAAAACAATTTCTTGCATAGTTCTGCCTCAAATAACGAGTTACTTGCCTTCCTCAGGTTTACATTCAACAAAAATGAATATTCCTAGTAAATTGAATTTGGCTGATCCACATTTCGATAAACCTGCTCCCATAGACATATTGATAGGGGCAGACACATTTTGGGATCTTTTGAGCATTGGTCAAATAAAACTTGGCGATGGTCTTCCAACGCTACAAAAAACTAAATTGGGATGGTTAGTATCAGGTCCTTTACGTACTGCAAGTGAAAGTTTCAAAACTCACCACAGCTTTATTCCCACAGATAATTTAGAATCACAAGTGGCAAAATTTTGGGAGTTAGAGGAATTTCCAAAAAATCAATTCCTATCCGATGAAGAAAACTATTGTGAGAAACACTTCAAGGAAACCATACAGAGAAACATAGACGGTCGCTTTGTGGTAACAATTCCATTTAAACAAAATGACTTTGCTCTTGGTCAGTCTAAAACAACAGCCGAAAACAGGTTTCGCAATCTC
>WOGN01007944.1:0-11550 GCA_015342105.1 Leptinotarsa texana | reverse complement strand
CAGTTTATTGTATAAGTTTGAAAATGTCCGTATAGGACGAAACTGCAGTAACGTTAGTTACAAATAAAAGTGGTAAAAAATATAGAAATTTTCATTTCTCTTTTTTATTCATTTGACCCTGTTATCAGAATTCACCGACTGTAACATAGTGTCATCACTTCCAGTGTAGCAGTCCAGCACTTCATCTTTACGGCGGTGTCTTCATTGAATCATAAAAACATCAAGTAGTCTTGAGTAAAACTAAACTTTTTGTTGAAGAAAGATTTCGAGACTTACTTTTTGAATCATTAAGTTCAGTTGACACAAATAAAACTACAGTCAAAATTTTGCCCAAAAAAATGTGGTTGTTTGAATTTTTCATTCAGACGGATGACCGGTTGTTGAGCCGGTTGTTGAGCATCCTAAGTATAAACGATATCTTCGGTTATACTTAGGATGCGCATGTTAAAAGGTAGGACCTCGTTAATCTTCATCTTGCTCAAGTTTTGGTTTTTGAGGTTTTCCATATCGAAGAGCGGTAGAAAATGAAATTGAAACTTGTAGATTCAGGAAATGAAAGAATTTTCATCAACAAAAATTGTGCCTTATACACCGTTTTCCTTTATTGAAACAGGAATGAAAATCGATCATTTTCTACATTTCTGCATTCATTTGATCGAACATGTGGACTATGTTTTATTAGGAACTAGGGACCCTCCCTGGCTTCGCACGGGTAAAATGCTGATACTAAATATACATATGAACTTATGCCATCGCTGCTAATCATAAAGGGCATTAGGGCGAAGCGCAACCTTCGACGCGCTATTTATAGGCACGCGCCACCGGGCTCCCGACCGGTACCGCCGCAACTGCTGTGTCCCTGCATTTAAAATCTGTAATAATTTCAAAAATATTCAGTCAAATTACGTGCTGTGAAGGGCCATACTGATTTATATCAAATGCACAATGTATATAAAGTATAGTTCAAGTAAAAGATATAGTGCCCCCTACTTTCCAGCAGTTCCCTTTTAATAACACAAACAAAGCGGTACTCATCGCTACATTCTGTTGGTCACCGTAACATGACTTCAAATTTAATTTTATGACTCTTCAGCCAATCATAAAGCTCGGTTAGTAAAAATCATCCAATACGAACCGCCAATTCTTCAGTCCACGTGGGCTAATTCGTTGCGGCATAATTCCTTTGTATTGATTTTTTGGCCTTCGACTCCGCCGATACCTTTACGATTACTATATCGGTTACTTCGACTATACTTAATTAGATAAGGATTGATGCTGTATTGCTTGAAATCCCTATAAAACAGCTTCCCCAGACGTGTTCATACAAATGTAATTGAAAATCGTCAAAATGAACAACTTTTATTTGTCGAAAGAAGAGTTTGGAACTGGCTCCCTTTCCCGAGCATAAAATATAATACAGTGAAAATTTCAGATTCATATAATTCCTACTTGAATTCACAAAATCAAATGAAAAACCTGTGTTCTGATGATTTGAGAAGGTGTTTCCTTGAAGTTGAAACGAGCTTTATACGCATTTGGTTGAAGATATTACAGGAGTTATTATCGTTCAGAAGAGGGATCGGAGCATGGAAGGTAATGTTGTGTCAAAAGTAAGTGGATCCATTAAACCTTTTACTGCATCCAGCAAGGTTTTATTGAGACTCACATAAATCTAAACTCTACCAAATAAATCCACCTTCCTAACGGAGTAGATTGTTTGGTGGATTATTTTTAAATCAGATCATGAGAGTAAAATTCCGCCAAAATTTGATATGGAGTAAGTAAAAATATATATGCCTGCTGTTCTATTTCTTCCAAACAGATATACATACAGCTCGACGAGCCTTCCGACAATATGATGATTCAAACGTAGGTCATCCAAAATTATTTGGTGATATTCTTCTGAGAATGTATAAATTCCTTGAAGTTTCTAGTGGATTTTGCCAGAAGTATGAAACCCTTTTCGCATTCTAATAATTCAGCTGATGGGTTTGATATTTGCCAATGACAGGTTCTGGTCTGACAAAAACATTCATCCCCTTCCAGGCCAGTGTGGCTTCAACACCTCATTAAGTTTCTGTTCTAGTGATTTTTTTTTACCAAACATGAACCTTGATAATGACAGTCAAATGCTTCCAAGTGTCTTGGCCGAAAATATTTTATTTACTTATATGTTTTGTTGATTATTGATGCTCGGCGTAGATTCCCGCCTGAAGTACGGTCGCATAGGACCCTAGGCATGTCGATACCTTTTCCCAGGGCTTGTGACTGTATATGTCTGCAGCCAAACCTGATTTCTGAACAATTTGGGAAGCAACAGACACATGGTCTTAATATTTTCTCCTCGCGAAGAATTCAGTCCTCTATCTCTAGATATGGCAAGTCGTTCTTGACTGTCGAGGCATTATATCGGAGACCATTTCCAGAATGCTATGACTTTCAATGCCAAACAGTACTATGCTAATATCTTCATTAGCCTGACTGATCCAATTTTCAGCAGAGATTAATTTTTGGAAAAAAATGAAATGTGAAATGGCTTTCACATTTTTTGTTCGAATATGCAAAAAAGAAGTAATCCAAAGAGCTTGTTTACCTTCTGTGAGTCTTCTAAATACTTAGTTGATTATTAAACAGTTTTAAACTTGTCAACGCTTATTCATAAGTAAAGATTTATATATTAATTTGATTTTGGCATTCAACATGATACCAGTAGTATGATTCGAGCTCTTTCATGGCGGCGGAGAAAAAAGTTCAGTTATCTTCCGATTAAAATAGGTACAATCCAGGCTTCCAAGAAGCACGAAGTCAGCAATGAAAAATGAAAGTTACGCGTAAACGAAGTATGGAATGTCATATTAATTGCTTTTCCCAACCAAAATGGCATACGATCAAGTACAAAAATGAAAAGTTGTTGGCTTTCGATACACATATTTGATATTTATTTATTATTCGCTTTTTCTGAAAATTTAAATCATTCAAAAATCGGTTTCTTGAGATCCCAAATTTTCTCTTCCTTCCTTCGCGTCACAAAGAAATTATTCATTTTTTACTCAGGAATGTCAAGCTGAAACTGAATCCAAGTAAATCCAAATATCAAATACTTTACAACGTTATGGAATATTAAAAAATTGAAAATGTTTCAAAGAAATATCTAGGTGTATTTTTAAATTGTTCACTGCATTTCACGAAAAATTGGACTTTCATTTAAACAGGAAAATACTTACCAAATGAACCAAAATTCATATTTAGATCTATCATGAAGCCTCATTTTCAATATTGCAATATACAAGTTTTGGATAAAATCATTAATTGTTATAAGAGTTTGCGAAATTATAATAATTAGAAATGAACAAATGAGAAAATTCAGTGAAACTCAGAAAAATGTGTTCAAAGTTCAAAAAATGTTGATTTCTGAGTAATAATTTCTGTTAAAATCTGTTTTTTCGTTAGCCAGCTGTTGCACCAGTATGAACAACAACTCTCAAAAGTCGAAACTTGTGCGAGCTAAGGACTAACGAGGTCTTATCTTTTATCGTATGGGTTGGACGATAGGAAGTGAAAATCGATTGTCCGGCCTTGTGATTCGACCACCGGTTCACACAACGGTATATTGAGTGAGTGAAACAAAGCACCCACGTCAATCCAACTGGCTACCTTTTCACCTTGGATATCTTCATTGAAATATTCATTTTATAGTTTTTTCATCATGAACTGAATACACTCATTAATATTATAATAATTTGTTCATTGTGTGAGTTTTTTATTGCATTAATAAATGGATGGATTCAGTGTAAACTTTGCACACATATAGGAATGGGTGAATACCTTTCCAAGTAACTACTGCAATCTATCGATTTGTAAGGAAACACATGATACAAAATATAACTCGGAATGTATTGTAGTGAAAATTTCAAGTTCATGTAAATTATGGTTGACCTAACGGAAAGAACGATTATGAAATAACTGGTCTATAAAATAGGTGCTTAACAATGAGCCTTATAAAATATATGGTTCAATGATCACCCCTTTTCGCTGGACATTGCTATAATGAAATGCCCCTTATGATTACTAAGTGTCCACCTGAAAAGGATAGTTTTTGATGGGGAAACCATTAGTTTGAAACAGTTTGTTACAATTACCAGTCACTCGTGGATTATTGCATTTTTGAGAACATATAAATTGGTAAAAATTATATGCGAGAATTTATAAATTCATTGTCATCTCAATCATTAAATAATTGGATTATTTCCCAACTACTAGGTTTGATTATATTGTTACTCGCTACGGGTGGAAAAGTGAAAATAGCGTTGGATATCTATAGAATTTTTTATGCTGATTATTACAAGATATTTAACACGTGTCGACTGAAAATCACCAAAAATGAACTGGAACCCATTTTTGAAACCTATTAGTATACTAATGGAAAAGTTTTAAATAACTTTATCATCAGTGATTTATTCAAGAAGTCGACACAAAACTGACTGTATGTGGTATTTGTCTATCTATGTAGTACTGTAGAATCTTGACATCAGTAATACTTGTGTTATATTTTGCCAAATTGGTACATTCAAAATAATAAAATATTTATACCATACATACCTTTTTACTGTGACTTATATTGGATAATCTTTTTATCGGTTATGTATAATTTCGTATTGTATCGGGAATTGAAGTAGAGTAAAATTTTTACTTGTAAATTCGACCATCACGTAACAAATATAAAGAATTATTACAAAGTATTACTGCTTTCTTCAGAAACGTATTACAATGAAATTGCCTTTCAGCTCGATATAAACTGAATGAAAGTCGCATTGAGAGTACACGTTGATAACCCTTCAAATTCTAACCACAAGTAGCCATGACGTTTCCAAGGTGGCACGGGGAGTTATCAACATAACCTACGCAGAACAAGAGCCTAAAGTCCAGAATATTCAATGCCGTTAACAGCAAAAAAAAACATTCTTCCACAGCTCATAAGTTTTCATTGAATTCAAATAACTTTTTTTTCACAATTTTTCATTTTTCAGCACTATGGAATCTAAATATCTGGAGAAATATATGGAAAGAAAAATGTAACATTTCCTTAGTTGCCAGAGCTATTTATCGAATTTGTAGGTTGTTATGCCTGGCGTTTCGTCTATAACTGGGATGAGGCAACGAACTCGGTATTCTGGTTGTTCTCAAAGCACAAATCAGTGAGGAAACTGGCATAGATATTTGTTTAATGTGATCCATTGACCGTCGAGATAGCAGGCAGGATAATAGTTGATATCAGGCAGGAATTTTATAGATTCTCCTACAGGAGAGCTAGGAAAGATGAATTCATTGACTTTGCAATATATATTTTCTCAGAAATACTCTTTTTGAATCTCCTTTTACAAATAACGTTAGATTGAAAATTGTACTGCAAATCCAGAGTGAATCTTCACTAAATTTCAATTTTGAATGTTTTTTTTTCCTGATTATTCTATCAATTTCGTAGCACTGCTAGAAACCATTTCTTATTCATTATATAAGATTGGTAGCTACGACTAGGATCGAACAAACATTGTATATATTCTTCATACTGTTTTGCAAAATAATCCACCTTTTGTGGAGAATAGAATCTGAATGGAGTTCAATTTTAGGTACAATAATTACAAAGTAATTTCCCTAATTCAAATACAACTACTCCACCATAGACAGCTTTCCAGGAATTTTGCGAAAATTATAATCATGTTTGTTAGTGAAATAAATAAAAAATATTCGATTCTGTAACTCGCCTCGTTATACTTCACCTTATTCTGTATTCTGATTGGAACTATTAAATCGAACTGATCACATGGATACAATCAAGTGAACTATGACAACACCTCGTTCAATATTTTATTGATTTAACGTACTTTCAATATGTGTATTATCTGGTGACGAAGAGGTTTTCAGTTTAGTAACTTTTCATTGTGGTTCAAAATAAGCTTTGGGTTTTTATCATTCTAAAATCTGAAAAAATAAATAAATATATTTTAACAGAGTATCTTTCGTCAAGTGTGTAATGACGAGCAAACTGAAAAGTTCTTTCTAAAAAGTTACTGTGTGATATAAACTTTTGAAAAAATTTGATTTGTCAGATACTTGTATTTTTTATTTTGTCAATAAATAAAATAAGTTACTAAAAAACTAAGATTATAATACGTAGCTTTTTTGAAAACGCTTCTTTTTGAAATTTTTTCTGACAAATTTTTCAGTTTGCCAGTAATTAATTTTTTTCTACAAATGGTTATATGTTGAAAAGCCAGAAAACCCATACAAAAAAATAATGTTTCAAATAATACTGCAAGAGTCGATGTAAATTTGGGCCAAATCTATTCAATCAATGTTATTTGGTGAACTGTAGAACTATCAAAATCAAAAATAATTTATTGTTCTTTCAACATTTTTTCAACCACAGCTGCTGATAAAGCAACAGTTCTAACAAACCGTCAAAAACTATTGCGAGGAATTCGAAGGGCTCATCTAGTAGCCTGTGATCTTTAAACTGACGAAAATAAATCATCAGAGTTCATCTAATCACAATAAGCAATTTTGCATTATTGATTTTGGAGTTTCTAAATGAAGATACTTCAGACAGAAGTTGAAAATAAAATAGCATATCGAATATAAGTATCATATTGAATTATGACGACGCTTCTCTTGCGAAGTATTGACTTTCTGTATTTTTTCGATATTTATTATTGAAAATTATTACCGTTGTTATTATTAATATTATTATTATTATAGCCGGACATACCAATATTATTTTCTGACATAATTGCAACAATAGATGGATTACAGTGTTTCAACATTTTTTACTGACAAAAAAAGTGTTTTCCAAATGAAGTATGAAAATATTGCAGTATCGTCCTATAAGGACATTTTCAAACACGTTCATTGTATTCGTTTGAAAATTTTCTATTTGGACGAAACTGCAGTAACATTAGTTATAAATACAAGTGGTAAAAAAACATAGAAAGTTTTATTTCTCATTTTTCATGATAATCTCCTACTACGTAGTACCGGCTACATCCATCAATTTAATCAGATGAAATAGTTTTCAAAGAGTGTAAATTTCAGGTATAACGAGTTGAACTTTTAAGTGATATTTGTAGTGGATACCTATCACTTTTCTGGATAAAATCTTGCAAACTTTGACAATATGACAATAGCTTCCGCTAAATTTGTTCTTATCTTCGTATTTAATTATCAATATATTGGCCTGAATTGAATTAGTTCGGACTTCCAAAGAATTGAACATGATTACCTGAAAATAACAATTGTATTAAGCAGAAAACTTGAATAGAAATAACAGTGTGAAGTAACTTGGCTTGGAATCTCGTAACTTTTTATTTTATTTTCATTTTTTGTTCACTTGTTCTATTATGACATGTATTTTATCTCACTATTATTTCATTTCAGGTTTTTGGCGTAATATAATAATTGTTATTTTCAGGTATTTATTTTCAACTCTTCTTTTTTATTAGTTCTTTCAGGGATTTCGAATCATTTTATATAATATCAGACAATGGAAGTCCTAACTAATGAAATTCATCATGAAAATTGTCAGGCACCTTCAAACAATATATTGACCTGTTTTGACTACTTAATTGAGGATTTTATTGGGGTCTTTTCTGATAACAGATTCATCCCTAGAATTAATTATATAATAGTACCATAGGTAGTAGATCTTTGGTTCTAAAGTCAATAATAGTTTTGAATTATTTTACCATTCCTAGTTGAGAAGCTATTGTCTCGCTGTTCTGTAAAAATTTACATTGAAAATATCATTGTAAACTGTATTGATAACTTTCAATAATTTTGATTCCGATAATAAGTTTTTGAATTTCTAACCTCAACATTCCCTGTCTATCAAGCTCAATTGATCGAAATACAAGCAATCCCATAATTTTCAAACTTTTGCTTCAAAACAAACCCATTTGTGTATTTTAATGTGAAATGAAATCTATCAACTTACGATTCTTCCCCAAGAGAATCAAGTTGAATCGATTAAAAAGTGTTCAAAATTTTCTAAAAAATTTGCTAAGCAAATGTGTATGGTAATTTGATAAAATCCCGAGACCTCAGGTCAAGTGATTTCATCTTGAATGCTATTACTATAGAATATTACTGGAGTTTTTTTCTATTCACCAAAGGTTCCAAACAGTTATTATTATAGGTACACGAGAGCATTTACTTTGAAGCAAAAATTTTAAAATACTCTAGTTGTAAACACTGTCTAAATTTCAACTGTTTCATCGTTTTTTTGAATTGAGTGACCAAATTATTATGCACTTAAGTCACTTGCTTAGCAAAATGTCTAAAATTATGGGTTCGGACACATTTTAATGTATTACCCTTAATGGTGTTATAAAACTTTGTAATGTTTGCAAACTAGAAATCTTATTGTACTTGTTTTATACACAGAAAAAAGGCAGCAGAATCCTATATATATACATACATATATATACTTTTTGTTAAAAAATTGACTTTATTTAAATTGTAATGTCATTCGTATTATGCAATCGAAGAAAGAAAAATATGTATTCAACTCGGTCATGCTCATAAAGGAGGATGATAAACAATGGCGAATTGCAATGATAACAATAATGCACAGTAAGCAGTCGTTATTTCATTGGCGAGAAAGAGCGAAGTCATGTTACGATTTAGAAATTTACCAATCAGTGAAGAGTTACTTCTCAGAGGGTCGAAATACAAAAGCATAATTGTTCATAGGCGTTCTTCAATTACTTACAATTACTTAA
Source organism: Leptinotarsa texana (assembly GCA_015342105.1). Classification (NCBI taxonomy): domain Eukaryota; kingdom Metazoa; phylum Arthropoda; class Insecta; order Coleoptera; family Chrysomelidae; genus Leptinotarsa; species Leptinotarsa texana. The sequence continues at coordinate 2,776 of WOGN01007944.1, read as the reverse complement.
TGGTACACTCTGATAGAAAAATTGATTTTATCGCTCATTAAATATGTTGAAAATAGATTGAAACTTTCATATTATCAGTAAAGAACGAAAGTGTTCAAAACCTCTTACATTTTTTATTAGATTGTACAACAATAACCGTGGTTTTTGCTGTTTTTTGGGGTTTTCAACCTTAAAAATCTGAAAAATATATAAAGCTTAATCAATAGATGAAGTGTAATAAAGGACAAACTGAAATGTTTACCCCGAAATTATTCTGTAAATATTGTCTACATATTGAATATTAACATTATGGTAACACTAGCGATGCGCCCCGGCTCCGCACGGGTGCAATACAGAGTGTCTTTATATATACTGTTTCCAGTTTTTTTGTCAGTAGACTATACAAACATATTTTCTCGACAGGTTACTTTTGAGAGAGAGAGAGAGAGAAAGTGATAAATATACTTTATTGTCCAAGAAATAAAGTTCTTATTGACAGAGCATGTTAGAAAAAAAATTTAAAGGCGGATTTTATTATATTCAAAAGATTTACAAAAGTAGAACAATCCTATACTAATCAGTTGAAAAATAAACAAATGTCAAATATAGATTGAATGAGTGGGTATACAAAAAAATCACATAAAAATCAGCTAAAGATCAAATAAAATATAAATAATACATACTGAGAATAAAATCATGTGTAAAATGAAATTCTTTGAGATTATAGAATATTTTTTTTAGTAGAGCTTCCCTCATTATTTTTTGAATTTGTAATAAACTTTCCCAATTCTGAAAGTCCAACATATAATTCTCTATTGATAATTTTTTGTATAACTCCTTTTCATCGCGGGATCCCCAGTTGTTATTCTTTCGATAGGTAATTCAGGTATGGTGAAAAATTGAAGAAGTAAATGTGAACGTAAACTGAATTCTCAACAGCGTTCTGTGTGTGTATTCATGTCAAATATATTATTTATTTGTGAAATACAATTGTATAAATACAAGTTTCTAAACGATTAAACTTTCCATTGGTTCGTATTAGGCAGTAACTTTTCGTTCGATTCTTCAGTTTGGTCTTTATTACACTTACTCTGTTCTCTGTTGATTGCGCTTTGTTTAATTTTCAGTTTATGGAAGGTTGAAAAGGCAGAAAGACACCAAGAATATTGACTCCTTCTGAAAAATGTTAGCCGCTCAGTGTTCAGTTTAGATCATGTTAAAAATTGACATATTGAATAAAAAAAAATGAATTAACCTTGAAAGACTATAGAATACAAATATAAGAACGCTTCGTAATGAGTAGATTTTCATTAACATTTTTTTCCTTTAGGGAAGAAATATCTAACATTTCTACAGACTTCAATTATTGCACTATATAGTACTCAATTTACATTTCGGAGCGATGAATATAAAAGCATCTTAGCAAAAATGAAACTTCTTACTCTAGTCCTGGGGCAATTGTTCCATTTCACTCTCCTAATAACTGGTCAAGAAATTCACACAGTCGTAAAAATAGAGTTCACGGTGAACGTATTCAAGATATTATCTGATTTCTGTTCTCACGGACAATCTGATTGTTGTATGTCTGACGTACATGTATAATTTTTCAGAACAAGTAAAGAGATTACCACGGAATTAAAGCAATCTAGTTAAAAGTCTCAGGAATATTTCATAAATGAAAGGTAACTTTTCTCTTCGAAATTGTCTCTGGTTGCAAGAATTAATTTTCAAATTTCTCAATTTGCTATCAATTGTATCCCTTTATAAATTATAGCACTATGAAGGAGTAATTTGCAATGCATTCTAGTTGCAACGAACCACCCTGATTATTTTGAGTTTTGAAAGGGACACTCCTAAGGAAAAATCAAGCGTTCGCCCACTAACACTACTATCGACCAATTTCTTTTATTCCGTCGTTATCAAAAATTATTGAAAAACTGGTAAAAATATGTTTAACAGAACATTTGAACTTCGGTAATATCATAAGCTTCAGAAAATTTGGATTTCAGTCAAACAAAAATACTCATGATGCCATATTTTCATTTTTATATGAAGTGTATAGTAACATTAATATAAGGGATATTACAGCAGCAGTCTTTTGAGATTTCTCTAAAGCATTTGACAGTGTTAATCACGAAATTCTGCGCAGGAAACTTTATCTCTAAGGTATTGAAGGTATAACTCATAAATGGTTTGCTTCTTATCTATCGGGTAGAAGTCAAAGGATTAAATATATAACAGTATCTGATGTTTGTAACATATTTAACGGAGTACCACAAGGATCGGTACTGGGATCTACCCTATTTCTACTTTATATCAATCACTTGACTACCATTGATTTTGAGGGTAATTGTACTTTATTCGTAGACCACACTATAATATTATGGCGCAATACCAATTTGCTCTGATATTTCCAAACTTTCATATTGGTGTAAGGCAAATTTATTAGCTTTCCATGTCTCAAAAACTAAAGTTTTATCATTCAATTGCATTCTTGATAATATTCCTCTAGCTTCGAATTCGAATGTGATTGAGAACACGTCAAGCAACAAATTTATTGGGTTAATTATTGATAATAAATTGAAATTTGAATCCCAGATAATATCTCTTAACAACAGCATAACATCTGGATGTTATGCTGAGATAATAACTTCTAACGAACTAGGACTAACTTCAGCTAAAACTGTCTATTATTTATTAGTAGAATCACATCTAGCACTCTTAGGGCTGCGTCATGTCGATAGATATAGGCCGAGACCGCATATGCTGGACATGCTGATAGCAAGTGCATCAGGGT
>WOGN01007943.1:0-11550 GCA_015342105.1 Leptinotarsa texana | reverse complement strand
AGGCAAAATTGTTAAATACGGCAAGTTGTTGGTAAATAAGATTTTTCTTTGTGAAAAATACTTTGTTTTTTACGCAGCAACTTTTCGAGGTAAACTAAAAAGTTTGCTCTTCTACACTTGTATAAAGTTCTCCATTATAATTTTTATATTTTTCAGATTGTGGAAGGTAACAAATAACCAAAAAAGGTCGATAAATAACAAAATTTTGTACAAATATTGGTGAAATTCCTAATGATTATTTTTGAGTGAGAACAGGTCAAAAGTCGAAAACGATATCTTTCGCCTGAACTAGTTGATTTTTTTTAACCAGTGAAGTTTATCCCAAAGAAATAATTCTTCCTTCTGGATCGTCAGTTGTGTATTAATTGTTGCCTATCCGTAGAACCTTTGGCAGAACTTAAATTCTGTTTTTGGAGATTTTTATAATTTTACTCTACGTAAATGGATTGTGCAAAATATTTGACTCTTCAAATGTTAATTCATTTTTAATAAAACCGCTTTTGAACAGAAATTAGATTACAAATAACAGCTATATGTCTTCTAATAGAAATGAAACACTGTTAATTTTAAGAAAAGCAGCTGTTTTAATGATTTCTATTTTCTTGGTTGCAAATATTTTTATAAGTCACATACTCGATACGAGATGGCGCTCCCTATACAAGTATTTTATTTTATAGCAAGCTAAATTTCAAAGCAAAGAAGGTTGAAAAGTTTAGCCTTCTTGGTAGAGAACTGACATAATCAATACAATATAATTGAAGTATTATGGAAGTAATTATTGTAGTGTAGATTATACTTGAAACTGTGGATCGTAGTGAGATAACAAAGTTGAAGTAGAATTTGAAAAATAAAAATTACACGTGACAGTCCAACTTAAAAAAAAGTTGATAAACCAAACTTTTCAATGACAACATTTAGCAACCACATAAAACAATACAGGGTGAATATAATTTGCAATTCAGTTCATGTCTCAAATGATGTCCCTATACTTATATCTCGCGTGTGTTGTTAAATGTCTGCGACATTACTATGCAAATGTGATTTTGACAAAGTTATCGAATTATAACGTCCCTATGTGGTTGGGAAATACTTCTGAGACTGCCTAATTAAAATTAATCATGTAGCTCAAATGAGGTTCCAAAGTAATTTCCTCATGAAGGTTTGATTTTGTTATTGAATCATATGCTACTTTATATTCTATATGTGAAATAAACACAGACATTTTGGTCTGTCTTGTTAAGGCTATGATCTATAACAGGGGTTCTCAACCTTTTTGCATCTGCGTACGACTTAACTTTTTGAGAAATATTGGCGTACCACCAGACCTAAATATTTTGATAAACGTATAATTTTTACTGTTCTAAAATTGTTCAAAGGCTTTTTTAATTAAATTCTTGAGAAAACTTCATATTTAATGGTTATATATTTGTTTATTTATAACATGTTTATAATAAAGGAGGAATAAACAGATTAAAATGGTATTAATTTACAGTTTTTTTATTATCCATAGGTCTAAAAACACAAATAAAAAATTATTAGCAAGTCATCAAAAAATGTACAAGAGTTCAGAAAATCCACTCTCACACAAATAACTCGTAACAAATGGCATCAAAAATAGTAGAGCTTGCCGTAAGAGCAAAGGGTTCTCGATTTTACATCCGATCTAGAAATTAGTTAAAGATTTTTCTTTAAAATAATCTTTCATGGAACTATCTTCTGTAAGATCGATACAACTTTTTTTTTAATTCCAATTCATTTGGTGGAGTTCCCGAAAAAGGATTTCTGATCCAGTCCACTTTTGAATAATCTTCAGAGAAATACTTCTTAAAGCTTTTTTGAAGGCCTTCCAAGTGAACCACATCTGGCATTGGACATATTTCATTTTCTTCAAAAAATGATAATAGAGTGGGGAATGCAGATAAATTATCCTCCTGTATTTGTGAACAAAACAGGACGACTTTCTCTTGAAGGAGTTTATTTTGTCACTGGCTGTTGTGTTTGGTCCCTGAGGTCCCAAGTTCAGTGTGTTGAGTTTGTCAAAAATGTCGGCTAGGTAAGTCAATCTTGACAACTATTCTTCATCAGCAAAAAATTTTTTTCATGTCATGATTTTTTTCAGTTCAAAGAGACGGTTCAAAATTTTCCTGCGAGATAACTACCTCACTTCTGTATGCAGGAGTAAAGTTTTGAACTTGCCACCCATTTCTTCAAACATCAAGGAGAATAATCTTGTGTTTAGAGCCCTAGCCTTTATGAAGTTAATAACTTTCGCAGCATCTGAAAAAACGGAGTTAAGTTTTTCCGGCATAACTTTAGCAGCTAATGCTTCTTGATGGATGACACAATGCGTACTTTTGCATTCAGGAGCAACTCCCTTAATTTTTGTTGCTAGCCCTGTCAATTTTCCTGACTCCTGACATAGCTTTTGCCCCATCTGTACACAAGCCACACCAGGGAATGCCTACTTTGAGCACATATTCATCAATTACCTTAAAATAGAGTTCCGCTGTGGTATTTGGTTCAAATGGTTTGCAGAAAAAACTCTTCTGCCACCTCTTCATTATAATCAAATCGCACGAAAACAAGTAGCTTCGTCTTGTTTGTAACATCAGTGCTTTCGTCAATTGAAGTGCAAAATAAGTGCATTCTTGGAGTTTTAAAGCCAGTAGTTCTTCAATATTATTAGACATATCGTCAATTCGTCTTTTTACTGTGTTATTTGACAGTGGCATTTTCTTAATTTCTTTGTCTGTTCTCCTAACACGGCTTGAACCATATCCACAGCGGCCGGCAATTAAAGCGTCTCACCTATTGTGTGAGGCTTTTCCATCTTTTGCAATTCTTAAACTAGCAAGGTATGACGCCTTTATCAAGTTAGTATCAGTATTGAAAAAGTTCGTCAAACATTGGGTTTCTTTCTTTAAAAAAATTATATTTTCTTTTAAAACATTCAATGGGCTTACCAATCAAATCAGGATGCTTAGTATTTTGGTGTCGCATCAGTAAAGAAGGCTTCATCGATTGGTTCGAAAGTGTTTCAAGACATACAACACATTGAGGAATAGAAATGTCACTGGTTTCAGTCCCTGGCTTCACTATAAAACCGTTCAGTAAGTAGCTTTCGTCGTATATACGATTGGCCGGTAATTTAGGTTTTTTAGCACAATCCTTTGAAGTAGAAGAGGACGTCAGAAATCGTTTCATAGTTCAGTTTTCATATACTAAATCATAATTAATAATTATAACACCCAGTAATGCCAAGTGAAAGTAAAAGACAATCCCACAAGACCCACAGGTAAAAAATGAAACACCCTTTGCTTATCAATTGTAGTATTGTATTGTACTAGATGGGGATTCATAGGTAAAATAAAATTCCTAAAGTGTTTTACTGTTTTATTACCTAGGAATTATACATTCCAATGTAATGTAAAAACAACGATGTCAGGTCGTTCACTGGGTTATGAGTATATCGTTTTTCTAGCGACCCATGAGCTGAGTCATGTTTGCTATCAACATCATGTTGCTCACTTCACTCACGCATACCCCCGTCACTGGTGGTACGCGTACCACCGTTTGGGAACCCCTGATCTATAAGATGTGTTCCAGAAGTGAAAGCAGTATCAACAAGAGAAATAGGACATAATTCATGACTTTGGTAAATGAAAAAAAATCTTTCAAACATATTCCCAAAACCCTTTTTTTGCATAAAAATATTGGAAAAATGGGATGAGCAAACCGATATGCCAACATCCTCAGCAACTTCTCTAATAGTGATTCGACTATCATTCTTCACTATATCTGAATGGGGTAGATTGTTGATAACAAAACCTATATTATAGCAGAGGTTACAAGTGGCTAGTTCTAGTTGATTCAGAGTCGGACGAAATCTGGAATTATATCCCACAAGGTTCTGTTTTGGGACCGATGTTGTTTCTCATTTATGCCAATGACTTAGTTCATGTTGACGTAAGTGGTAAATTTACATGTTTCGCTGACGACACCAGTATCCTCTGGCATAGCAATACCGCCTCAAATTTACTTGATCAACTCATCGTCGACATAAGAAAACATCGACAAAACAAATGTGGTCACGTTTATATCGGGGAAGTACCTACTCTTGGAAAATGTAAAAATTGAAAATTTGGAGAAAAACAAATTTTCAGGGCTCTTCATTGATGAAAATCTGAAATTTGATTCCCATGTCGACTATACTTATGTAAAAGACCAGCAGCAGAATGTCATGTAGTGAGAGTTGTTGCAAGAGAGTTAGACACTACTATCACAAGATCAGTTTATATTTTTCACAAATTGAGTCCTATTTACGTTATGGAATTTGTTTCTGGGGAAATTGTGCACAAGTTCGTTTCAATAAGGTATTTTCTCTACAAAAAAGATCCATCAGTTATTTATGCAAGGCTACCTACAAGGATTCAGGCCGCCCATTATTTGTGAAGCAAAAAATTCTGATTTTATTTTGGAAACAGTGTGCCTTATTCACAAAAAATATAAAACTCAATTTAATACCACCTCAACTTATAGTACACGTAAGTCTTACTTCAGTTCCCTTCCAACACCTACTCTAGCCCTTTCTCAAAATTCTATTATTTTCAATAGCAATAAGTCACCTCCCCGTTAATTTAAGGCGAATACTTATATAATGAAAATAAATTCAGAAAGAAAGTAATATAATTCTTTGTTGGGAGCCCCTATTATAGTTTGGACGAATTCTACCAAGGCTCTATCGAGTAATTTGCATGTAGCTTTGTGTAAAGTCAACACGAAATGGCTATCAATGTTCATTACGTAGCATTATATATTTACGTTTACTCAATATTCATGTACTTATATTTGTATCTGTTCAGCTGGGCTTAATATTGTTCTGTCCATATATTCTGCTCTTGTCTCTAAGCATTATTTTATAGTTTATATTTGATAATTGTCTTTGCTAGACTTTGCCAATAAGATGTTCAGATCTTGGATAATAAAGCATATTTTGATTTGATTTAAGTACCTCAGGGGGTGTGCTGGAACCACTATTATGTGTTATCTAGGCATATAGATTAGATACAAACCATATGAATGGTTTTGATTTCATCAATTTATATGTTCATGGTGCCCCTGTTGCATATTATGGAACATATCAAAACTTAACTCTGACTATAATCAGTATTACATTGAGAAATATTGAATTATTTTTTGGAACCAATAAAATTAAGTGGGATAAGTAAAGATGATGAAATCTTCGTTTAGACAAAAACTGTCTGCCAGAGAGGATGATAGTGTCTTTTCCTGTACATTTTGTATCTGAAAGAACTTTCTGTGTATCCTTTACAGATATGTATAAACATTTTTCATTACATTTATTTCTTTCTTCTTTTCTTTGGAGGTTTCCCACATTTTTTGTTTAATGATGGAAAATAAACTTTTTCGTAAAATATTAAATATTAAAAAAAAGTGACTTATTGTATTTTACGCATGACTCCCATATATGATTTCCCATTATGTTTTTACCCAATTCAATCAAGCAGTAGTAATTCGAAATCGTGAAATATCTTGAGTCAGTTTGACATCAAAAAGTGTCACGCCGAATTTTCAAAATGTGAAATGTAAAGAATAAATAAGTTAATACAAAGCCTATAACGACATGTTGGATTTTCAAAAAATATTTCGCTGTTATATACTTCCAGGCTTGGTTAACTGTCAGCTAGCGTTTGTGGGCATATACTGTCTTTTTATTTACCATTCTGAAGTCTCCCAGAAAGAAATAAAACTACCCTCTTTCGCTTACTCCCTTATGATAGCTAATTCACTGGCAGGATTGACAAAATTTGGTAAGTTGATTGGTTTTTGGAAAATATTTTCAGTATTTAAAATGGACTTTATAGTGCATTCAGTGGATTTATAATTCTGTTTTAAATAGTAACAAGTTGAATCGCTCTTTTTCGAAGAGAACATTCTTATTACAGAGGGAGTACAGGAGATTTGAAACCCTTTATGTTCAAACACGCATCAAATTCAAACTGTGCCTTAATTCTTGATCATTCAATGATATAGTTATTATCATGTGAAAGTTGGGTATTCACTGACTGAGATTTAGTTAAGAAAAATAAGTCGAATTTTGTTAGGAATGTCCTCAAAGCACGGGAGAGCTGAGCCTAGTAGAAGGGAGATTTAACTGTATCCATTTATATTAAAAATAAAGGCAAACTCTTTGTAAATCTCGAATATTCAAAATAAAATATCATATAATGAAGTTTTATTGAAACAGTCAAACCAAGTAATGCAATTTTAGAAGCGGTGATTTTGGCCAAAACAATTTTGTATGAGTTTCATTGAGAAAATAACAGGAGTTAACAAGATATGCAACCTTTTCTTCTATTAGTTTTTGGACTCTTTCGAAATTTTTTGATTCGTAGGGGTTTTTGGGGATGATGTATCTGAATTTGAAAACAATGTTCAATTATATCGATTCCTAATATACTTTTCGTGAATAATTGATCCTATTTTCCTCTGTAAAACAACACGCTCACGAGAATAATAAGTAAATTGATGGATGTAGCCATTACTATGAGGAAATCTTCATGAAAAATGAGAATTGAAACTTTCTATGTTTTTTACCACTTTTATTTGTGACTAATATTACTGCAGTTTCGTCCTATAAGAACATCTGCAGTATAACGTCAGTTACCTACAAATAAGAGTGGTAAAAAACATAGAAAGTTTCAATTCTCATTTTTCTGAATAATAACTTTTTTAATTGTGTCTTGTTGAAGGAATTATTACATAATTTTTGTATGTTAATGGCTATAATGATATATGAAGTTTTCAATAACTTTAGGTACTGGTAAATCCGACACATCTTTTGAAAATCTTACTAGGATATACAGAGGATATCAGAGTCCTTTGTGGTATATGGCTATATAAATCAAGGAAATTTTCCATCAGTCACCATCAATAAATCTTCCAGTGGACTTCCAGTGGACAACAAAGTCTTTTTTTCTTCATGTTCGGTTCCACTGTATTGAATATGTTTTCCAGCTTGATGCGATTGTTTTCATTTTTTTACTTTCTTTTCCAATCTCACTTTCTAAAATTCTTTTTTTTTACAAATTTCGAATGCAATATTTTTGTTACCATTGTTATTACACACTGTTTCATTCCTACTAATCTGAGTAATTTTCTGTTTACCTTTTTCTATTTTTGATGTTATTCGTCAATATTCGTTGCAATGAGCAGGTATCTCATCAAGTGCTGAATTTTGTATCTATCTATTGGACAGATAGCCGATTGGTTATCGTGAATGGTTCGTTTTACTCATTCAATCGATCGCTATGTGGAACGGTGGTTAGAGCCCGACGGCCGACCGGTCGATTTCCATTGCGTATCTTCCAACCCGTGCTAGGAATCTAATGTTGAAAAGTAAGACCACGTTGATCTTTAGCTCGTACAAGTTTCAACTCTTTAGGCTTGTCTTTTTCAAAAGGGTGCCACCTGGTTGACGAAAAAAAAATATTGTAACGAATTTAAAGAATTAACTGTCTTAAATAAATTTATTTTTACAATATTTCACTAACTAATTTTTTCACTAACTAATTTATATACACACTTAGTAACTAACGTTTAATTTATATTCCCAATTTGTTAACCACTCGATTCGCTTTCTAAGTACAGACTGCCCCACCTAGGCCGCTTATATAGCGGCAACGAACATTGCAGATTCCTTCTCGGCGTATACGGAATTTTCGCGCCTAGTCAGACCGCTTCCTTTGCCATGTCATGCGCCTGGTGTTTGCGATAACTGTCAGGACCAGCCTCTGATTCATTATAATATCTAGGGTTCTGATGGCCGCTGTTTTTTCAGGAAAGATACCAAAATTTCATTTACAATAATGCATGGTAATACACTTATCATGCTTCCCTACGTACGATAGATCAAATACCCCTAACTTGACTATATTGTCAGTTTGTAGAAGTTGGTCAAATCGGAGTAAACTATATTATACCGGTGACTCAATTGAAGTATCAAGGCCATCATATACCTTAGTAATATTTGAAGTATTGTAAAAATTCAAAATATTTCTCTTTTTTACTTCTGACCACCGAAAATGCGTTAGGTCTCGAATCGGCTAATGTCGTTGTGTTTGTGACAAGCAATGAGTAAGTGTTCAGAGTCTTGTTTGTCAGAAAACAGAAGTTATTTGGATTTCCTCTAGATACATGTAAGTTATGATTTATTGCTTAGGACTGATGCATAAACCCACCTTTAGATGATTTTTTTTTTGGGATGCACAAGTACTACAGAAAAATCTTTACGATAATCTGGTAGCGGTTTCTGTGCAAAAATGATGGTTTAGGTTAGGTTAGGTTAGGTCCAAAGTGAGTGGGTCTATTAGACCCTCCACCGCAACCCGCAATGGTTTATTGTGGCTCACACCTATTCACACTCGACCAAATAAACCCGGCTTCTTAAAGAAGCCGATTAGTTTGTATGGTGAGTGGTCTTTCAGGTCAGATGGTAAGAGTACAAACTGATTCGGTCCCCAGCGGGGCAAGCACAAAGAAACTCTCCTTCAAATGAAAACGTTCGCAGTGACAGCTGTAGTTTTCCGAGTTAAAGAGAAAATAAGGAGGTGTTTTGGTCATCTCCTGATGTTAACATTGTTAGAAAAACGGCAGTGGTTTAGTTCTGCTATGTAGGGTTCATCATTCTACTAAGACACTCTTCTACAAATGAAAACGTTCGCAATGACAGCTGTAGTTTTCCGAGATAAAGAGAAAATAAGGAGGTATTTTGGTTATCTCCTGATGTTAACATGGTTAGAAAAACGGCAGTGGTTTAATTCTACTGTGTAGGGAAGATGCTTTTATTGGATTTTGTGTAATTATATATTCATGATTTTTTATTCTCGTTGAGGTTATGGAGAATAACTTGTCATATTTTGAATCATTTAGAAAAATGTGTCATTTCAAGTGTTTGAATCAAAAGTTAGTGATTAACTTCATAAAATAGCTTAGGTAGGTAGGTTCAACCAAATGAATCCAGAATCTGATCCTAAATTAACTTGCATCCATCTCTGCCGGAATGTGCAGCTATATAATCGCACCTGTAGATCATCTTCTGGAATATTATCTACGATAGAAATACTGAAGATATTCCAATCGATTGGTCAATATTGAGGTTGCCTGATTCTCAAGGTGCAAGATTTCCATATCAATGTTCGCAGCAACTTTGCCAGATGAAGGCATCTGTAAGTCTGCTATACCTGTTCCTCTCCTGATAAAAATTGTTTTTGTTGCTCAAGAATTTGCTGCAAGTGTGTCGAAGCTGATCAGCATTGATGCTTATAGAACAGTGGTGGATTGAACATACTGGGTATTTTCAATTTGCAATAAATCGGTACTATAACCAGTATGTTCATTCTTTTTAAGGTTCAACTATTTGACTTTCAAGTGAGAGAAATATGAGCAGTTGAACTTTTCAGGTCCGCATACTCGTCACTTTCACAAAATTGAGCTGACATCACAAGTAACTCTAGGATTTGTTATTTTCAGTTCCAGATGACTCATTTTACGAACTACGGCTTTTGCTGGACTACGCACAGCTTATTCTGGCCCTTCCCCTCATAACAACGGAATTTTTGATCACGCATCAGATCTTTCCAGAAGAGATTTCGGGAATACCGGTTTTTATCGGCTTCACAGCACTGATGCTCTTCATCATATTCGAGTACAAACGACAGGACCTAACCGATCTGACGATAATCCTGAGCCTTTTCCTCTACGCTTCGACGGGGATATTTCATCAGCCGATGGCGATCGTAGGATCAATTTTTTTCTCCGTGGGATACTTTTCCTACAAAAGAAATGAAGGCGTTTGTTTGAGAAACCAGAACTATTTTAACTTGTGCATGGCAGTATTTGGCTTCCTTTCTGTGGTTGCCTTTGAACCTGAAAAACTTCTGAGCATACCATCTGACATGACTTTAATGTGATCGGATCAGTAAATTTTTCAAAATATGTAGTTAATATTTTTTCTCTGATCAACATGTATCAAATACAAGTTTTATTATATACGAGGCCTGTTCAAATAATAAGGCGAAAGTACATTCTATTATGTTAGTAAACTCGTCTCGAACATATGTTCATAGTCCCAGATGTTCAGCATGTTTGGTTTGTTGGTGAGAGCCATAAAAGTTAAAAGTGTTTTGCATGTTTGGCGATTTTCTGCTATCGAAAAAAACGGATCAAAGAATTTGCATCAAATTTTTTGTGTAGAAATGGAATTAGGTGCTCAGAAACACTTGAAATGTTGACAATGGCATACGGTGACTGTAAGCTGTGTCATAGAAATGTTTACAAGTAGTACAAGCTTTTGACAGAAGGTCGACAAGATGTGAATGACGACGCTCGCCCTTGACGCCCCAACATATCAATAACCGATGAAAACCGATGAAGAAAGTGAAGAAAATTGTTATGGAGAATCGTCGAATTATTATTAGAGAAGTTGCTGAGGATATCGGCATATCAGTTTGAGAATGGAGCGTGTAGCAGCGAAGTTGATTCCAAAATCGCATGAGCATCGCTTAGAAATTGTTGAATGACATCAACGGAGATCCAGATGTACTTAAAAGGGTCATAACTTGTGATAAGGTTATTACATGAAAACCAGAGTCAATGAAAGAGCCCAGTAGATCCAAAACCAAGTGATGGGAGGGTACACCGCTTGGTAACGTAATGCATAACGACGCCAGTATGTCCGGTTTCGGATAAACGCATGGCTCAGTGTTCAGTGTGCGGTTGACATATTATACTGCTGACAGTGAGCATATAACGTAAAACTGTCATCGCTTTTGTAAGTATTTATAAAAAATTTGAGTAATAACCTAAGCTTTTCTCAAGTTAAACAATTTCAATATCAAATAGTTCAACTTAGATTAGTAACGAGCGTCGAGAAGAGTGTTGCAGATCTTGTGTTGGAAACAGTGTTTGTATTGGATTCATTCTGTATGTTAGAGTTTGAGATTATATATCCGTAAAACGAAAATCAAGAACTGGCGATAAAAGATATGTCTTTAAAAGGATGAGTAGGATAATCGTTATGAGTTTAGAATAATATTAAACTAATAGTTGTATTTTTGATTATTTACTATTTGCTAATTTAAAAATGGGCATAAGACAGCTGTAACTAGTTTGTTGGAACAGAAACTGGGTATTTATATAAATCTGAAGATTGGGTTAATAATTGAAAGGTATAATTTCAACATGGTCGTAATTTGGGGGGTACAAAATTTTCCAATCCGAGAATGGACGACTCCAGTGAAAATTATAGTTATTTATTTCTGACCGGGATATTATAAGCTTATATCGTCATAGTTACGCTATCAATAAAGAGGGTCATAACTCCCTTGGGACATTATAGATTTTATAATTCCCTCTACCTTTCACAAGTAAAAATAAATAGAAATGAAAACTGAACCATATTTTATTTATTCACGTCATTACAAATAATAAATGTACAATTTTGAAATGTTCCCTGAAAATTACTTCCGC